>RJWJ010011997.1:0-43199 GCA_004363605.1 Indri indri
CAGGCATGTGCCACCATGCCCGGCTAATTTTTTTTTTCTATATATATTTTTAGCTGTCCAATTAATTTCTTTCTATTTTTGGTAGAGACGGGGTCTCGCTCTTGCTCAGGCTGGTCTCGAACTCCTGAGCTCAGAACGATCCACCCACCTCGGCCTCCCAGAGTGCTAGGATTACAGGCGTGAGCCACCGCGCCCGGCCCCCCATTCATAGGTTTTGATGCTTTGATTGCTATAGTTATATACATTATCTGTTCTTGCAAATTCTGGAGAATTAATCTGGGCATAAGTACCTAATCTTCATTTGAGTGGAGAAGAAATGAAACATCCTTATTCACTTTTGCTTACTTAAAATAATGAAAAAAATACCTACAAGTAAAGGCTGCCAGCAAGTGTTTAGTTCACTTTAAATTTGTAAATTACTGAATGATTGACTGTTATGAGTAGGCCGACCAGAGTGTTGTTTGAAACTACTTAGAAATTTTTTTGTCGTATTAGCTGTGTTGTCAAAAAAAGGGTTAACCATCACCCAAAAAATATGGAACATATCTTTATTATAATGAATTATAATAATATATAATGAATTGGTTCAGTTTAAGACTCAGCACTTCAGAGTAACATTTGCCTGGGATTCTTCTTCCCAATTATGTTAAAATGTTAATGATCACTCCCTTTGGCAAGTGTCATCGCCATGACAGGGATATGGAGGAGGAAAGCAAGGTGCTTGCCTTGAGAAGCACAGAGACAATGGTTAGTGCTCATTTGATATTACATTTTTAAATGACTAAGCCCTGATGATCCTTGAGTGATGTACCTTGACTTTTGTGCCTTTAGAAGTCCAGCTGGTGTTTCATTAGCACTTTGATCATATCCCAGTTGGACTCCGTGGAGAACACCCTGGCAGACGGACTGCAGTTCCTTTGTCCTTGAGCCAGGTGCTCTTCTTTGTCCCCATGCCAGTTTTCCCCGGGATGGCTCATACGACCTGTACAACTGGAGATCTGGGCATACAAGCCCTTTCCTGTGGTCACCAGGGTATAGAAAACACCTGTTTTATTCCTTAGGCAGAGTGAGGGTTTTAAAATTTTGTGTTTTTTTAAAACTTTATTTTGAACTAATTTGTGTATTCTCAGAAAGTTGTAAAGATAGTAGGACAGAGAGGTCCCACTTGCCCTTCACCCATTTCCTCACCTTGGTTACATCTTATGTGACTGTAATACGATATCAAAATCTGGAAATTGACATTGATACAAGTTGTGTGTATATTTCTGTGTCATCTTGTCACCTGTAGATTCATGTAACTACCACTACAATCAAGGTACAGAACTGTTGCGTCACCACAAAGGTCTCCCCATGCTACCTGCGCTGTCCTCTCCCAGTCCTTCCTTAACGCCAAGCAATGACCAGTTACCCATCTCTGTAATTTTATCGTTTTAGGATATTACATAAATGGAACCATATAGTATGTAACCTTTCGAGATTGACTTACTTTGCTTTTTTGTTTTTTAACTGATCATATCGCCCTTGCACTCTATCCAAATTATTTTGTGTATTCATAGTTCATTCATTTTTATTGCTCCATAATATTCCATGGCATGAATGTATCACAGATTATCCATCCATATATTGTAGAACACTTTGGTTGTTTCCAATTTTTGGATATTACAAGTAAAGCTGCTGTGAACATCTGTGTACAGGTTTTTGTGTGGACATACACTTAAGTTTCTCTGGGATAAATGCCCAAGAGTGATTATTGCCGGGTCATATGGTAAATGTATGCTTAGTTTTATAAGAAACTGACAAGCTGTTTCCAGAGGGCTGTAACATTTTACATTCCCACTAGCAATGTACGAGAAATCCAGATTCTCCGCATCCTTTCCAGCCTTTGGTATTGTCACCATTTTTAATTTTAGTTGTTTTAATAGATGTGTAGTGAAATCTCATTGTGGTCTTAATTTGCTTTTCTTTAATGACTGGTGGTGCTGAACTGAACATCTTTTCATGTGCTTATTTGCCATACTTTCTTTGGTGAAATCTTTCTTCATGTGTTGTGCCCATTTTCTAATTGGATTGTTTGCTTTTTACTGCCAAGTTTTGAGCATCCTTTATAAATTCTAGATATGAGTCTTTTATCAACTACATGGCTTGCAAATATTTTCTCCCAGTCTGTAGCTTATCTTTTCATCCTCTCAACACTTTGCAAAACAAAAGTTTTTAATTTTGATAAGGTCTAATTTATTGATTTTTCTTTTATGGATTCTCAGTCATGTTGGTGTCATGTCTAGGAATTCTTTATTCAGCCCTAGCTCCCAAAGATTTTCTCTGTTTTCTTCTAGGAGTTTTAAAGTTTTACATTTAAACCTGTGATATACTTTGTGTTAATTTTTGTATAAAGTGTGAATTTTAGATCAAGGTTCGTTATTTTGCCTATGAATATCCAATTGCTCCAGCACCGTTTGTTGAAAAGAATATCCTTCCTCCATTGAATTACTTTACACCTTTGTCAAGAATCACTTGGCTGTATGAGTGTGGGCTCTTCCATGTTCTCTGTTCTGTCCCATTGATCTGTGTATCTATCTGCTGATACCACAGTCTTGAATAATATATGTCTTGAAATCAGGGAGAGTGATTCCTCAAACTTAAGTTTTTCTTCAAAATTGTTCTAGCTTTCTAATTCCTTTGACTTACCATTATAAATTTGAGAACGATCTTTGCTGTTTCTACAAAAAATCTTGCTGGAATTTTGATAAGTGATATTAAACCTTATATATCTGGGGAGAACTGATATCTTTACTATGGTGAGTCTTTCAATCTGTGAACATAGTATGTCTCTCCATTTATTTAGATTTTTTTATTTCTTTCATCAGTGTTTTGTATGCTTTCAGCATATAAGTCCTATATGTGTTTTGTTCAATTTATACCCAAGTATTTTTCTTTTTTTGTGGGGGGGGGTGGTAGTGGTGTTGCATTTTAAATTTTGTTTTCTACATGTTCATTGCTAATATATAGAAATACAATAGATTTTTATATGTTGATATTATATCCTGCAGTTTTTTGAAACTCATTTATAAGGTTTTTTTGGTTAAATTCTTTGCAATTTCCTATATAGACTATCCTATAATCTGCAAATAGGGATACTTTTACTTTCTCCTTGTATTCTGTGTACCTTGTATTTCCTTGTCTTGCTTTATTGCACTGGCTGGAACTTCCTGTACTAGCTGTTTGTAATATTTCTTTATCCTGTTAATATCTCATTGCTGTTCATTGCTTCCTGAATATTAATGATGAGAGCAAAATCTTTGCCCTATTCCCAGTATTGGAGGTCTTTCTCACCTTTAAGTATGAGGTTAGCTGTATGTATGTGTGATATTTTTTGGTAGATGTACTATATGTGGTTGAGGAAATGCCCCTCTATTTTTAGTGTCTGGGAGGTTTTAATCATGAATTAGTGTTGAATTTTTTCCTTTTTTTGTGTATTAATTGATATGGTTTTTCTTCTTTAGCCTGTTAATATGTTGGATTACATTGATTCATTTTGGAATATTGAACCAGCTTTTTGTCCCTGGAATAAACCCTGCTTGGTTCTGGGGGTGTGGGTGTGTGTGTGTATGTGTGTGTGTATATATGTATCTCTGAATTATATTTCCTAATATTTTGTTAAGGACTTTTATGTCTATATTCATGAGAGATATTGGTTAATAAATTTTTTTTTGTACCGTCTGTCTCATTTTGGTATTAGGGTAATACTAGTTTCATAAAATTGGGAAGTGTTCTCTATTTTCCCGAGATCGTGCAGAATTTGTGTTAATTCTTCTTTATGTTTAGTAGAATTCTCCAGTGAAATAATGTGTACCTAGAGAATTCTTTTTGGGAGTTTTTAAATTACAAATTCAATTTTGTTTAGTATTATAGGCTCTTCAAATTATTTCGTTTTAGGTGAGTGGCAGTTTTCTTTAAGGAACTATGCATTTCATATCAGTGTAGTATTTCTTTATTCTGTTAATATTTCAAGAGACTAGTGATGTCCTGTTTCATTCCTTATAATGGTAATTTGTGCCTTTTCTTTTCTTTCTTTCTTTCTTTTTTTTTTTGTTTTTTTGAGACAGGGTCTTGCTCTGTTGCCTGTGGTAGAGTGCAGTAGTGTCATCATAGCTCACTGCAACCTCAAACTCCTGGGCTCAAGCGATCCTCTTGGCTCAGCCTCCCAAGTAGCTGGGACTACAGGCGCATACCACCATGCCTGGCTATTAATAATTTTTCTATTTTTTTTTTTTTATAGAGATGGGGGTCTTGCTCGTGCTCAGGCTGGTCTTGAACTCCTGATCTCAAGCAATTCTCCCCAGCCTTGGCTAGGATTACAGATGTGAGCCACCAGAGTGCTAGGATTACAGGTGTGAGCCACCATGCCTGGCCAGTTCAGTGTATTTTTAAAAAAAATTCCCATGAGACTTCTTGTTTATCACGTGGATTAGAGATATATTGTTTAGTTTCCATGTATTTAGAGACTTTCCTATTATCTTTCTGTTACTGATTTCTCTGACCACTGTTGTGATGAGAGAGCATATTAGTATGACTTCAGTTCTTTTAAAAATTTATTGAGGTTTTATGCACCAGGATATGGTCTATTATGGTATATGGTCATGTTAGTTTAATACATATTAGATTAGGACCTGGATATCTTTGAAGGGCCGTTATTCCTCCTACCATAGGCTGTCATCTGCTTCTCAGAAATTAATATCTGTCCCACATGCAACATACAGTTGTCCCTTGGTATCCTTGGGAGATTGGTTCCAGGAACCCCCTTGCATACCAAAACCCATGGATGCTCAAGTCCCACAGCTGGCCCTGTGGAACCTGTGGAAGGTTGGCCTTCCATGTCCACAAGTTCTGCATCTCATGATACTGTATTTTCTATCCATGGTTGATTGAATCCATGGGTACAGAACCCAAGGATATTGAGGGCTGACTATACATTTATTTTATCCCAACATCCCTAAAAGTCATAACCTATACAGTGTCAACTCGAAGTTGAAAATATCTCATCTAAATTATCATCAACTCAGAAGTCCCAAATCTCATCATCTCAAACAGGTGTGGGTGAGACTGGGTATAATCCATCCTGGGACAAAATTCCTTTCCATCTGTGGACCTGCAAAGCTAGAAAACAAGTTATCTGTTCCCAAAATACAACAGTGGGACAGGCATAGGATAGCGGTTATAGACATTCTCATTCCAAAAAAGAGAAAAATGGAAGGAAAAAAAGAGTCACCAATCCCAAGCAACTTCAATATCCCAACTAGTCAAATTCCATTAGATTTCAAGGCCTGGGAGTAATCCTCTGTGGCTTGAGGCTCTACCCTCTGGGCCTGAGGCTTTACCCTCAGAAACATCTTTCCTTTTCCTTGAAGGGCAGTGCATGTGTGTAGCTGAGTAGTTTTATCGGCCTGTTTCCTGTCTGTAGAATTTCGAGAGTTCAATAGCTTTGTTTTATTTTGTCCTCTGTCCTTTTCATTCCAAGCTGGCTGAGTTTCTACTGTTACAAAGTTCTCACAAACCTTGTGGGTCTCTATATTTCACAGGGATTCACTCCATTAGACAAGAGGGCCCTCCACAGATCTTTCCTGTGCAACCCCATTTCTTTTGCTGGCTTCTGCTGAGATGATTGATGAGATCCATGAGTGACAGGCGTAATCTTTTCAGAGAGTTTTCTGTGTGAATGAATATTCTGACCTTTTAATTCTTACAAAGCACTAGCGAACCATCGGCCAGCCATACTCTTGGCTTTTTCCTTACAGCATGTTTTCCTGACAGTGAATCTCCTAATTTTGTCTTTTGCAATCTGGATAGACTCAGAATTTCCCAAATTAAGTTCTGGTCTCTTTTGTATAACAATTTTCTCTTTATTTTTTCTCTTGTATTTTACTATAACCAACAAAAAGCCAGGTTGCACCTTTAACACTTGGCTTGGAAATTGCCTCAATTAAATACCCAAGTTCATCACTTACAAGTTCTGCTTTTCACACAATTGCAGGAGAAAGTTCAGCTATGCTTTCTGCCAGTATGTAATAGTTTCCAAAAATAGGTAGCTCTGAGCCCTCGCCAGTAGTACATGTAATGTCCGCTTGTCTACCAACAATGTGTTTATGATGATTTAGGTGTTCTTTAAGATGATATAGACTTTCTTTACTGTGCTCTTCACTTCTCCTGTATCCTCAGTGGCATAGTCTTTAACATTCACATTTCTACTAACAATCTGTTTAAGGCAATCTAGGCTTTTTCTGTCATTCTCTTCAAAGTTTTTCCAGTCTCTGCCCCTTAAAATTTCAAAGGCCAGTTCCACATTTTTAGATATTTGTTATAGCAGCACCCTAATTCCAGCTACTAAAATCTGTATTTGTTTCCTATGGCTGTTGTAACAAATTATCACACATTTTGTGGCTTAAAATAACACACATTTATTTTTGTACAGTTCTGGAGGTACGAAGTCATTTTCACTGGGCCAAAACATGTATCCGATGGACTATATTCCCTCTGAAGGGGAAAATCCATTTTCTTGCCTTTTTTAGCTTCTAGAGCTGCATTTCTTGTATTCTTTGGCTCATAAGCCCTTACTTCATTTTCAAAGCCAGCAGCCTAGCATCTTGCTTCAGTTATCACATTGCCTCCTTTGGTGTCACATCTCCTCTGGCTCCTCCTCATAAGGACATTTCTAATTACCTTTAGATCTCCTCTGGATAATCTCCCCGTCTAAGATTCTTAATCATATCCACAGAGTTCCTTTTGTCACATAAGGTAAAATTCATAAGTTCTAGAGATTAGGACCTGGATGTCTTTGGGGAGCAATTATACAGCCTACTAAAATTTTCTGTGGGCACTTGAAGAGAATTGTTTGGGAGTGTTCTACAATGTCTCTTAGAGCTTGTTGGTTGATGGCGTTGTTGAGTTCTTCTCCATCCTTGCTAGTATTTTGGTCTAATTGTTCTAGTAATTATTGAGAGAGGGGCATTTACATCCCCACCTATAGTTGTTGATTTATCTATCTCTTCTTTTTGTTGTTGGAATCACATATTTTGCAGCCTCTCCCTGTCTCTGGTAATAGTCTTTGCTCTGAAGTCTCTTATAGCTGATATTAATATTGCCAATCCTCCTTTCTTTTGATTAATGTGTGCATGACATATCTTTTTTTTATTTTTTTGGGATAGAGTCTTGCTTTGTTGCCTGGGCTAGAGTGCAGTGGTGTCACCATAGCTCACTGCAGCCTCAAACTCCTGGGCTCAAGCTATCCTCCTCCCTCAGCCTCCCAAGTAGCTGAGACTACAACCATGCACCACCATGCCCAGCTGATTTTTCTGTTTTTTGGTAAAGACAGGATCTCACTATGTTGCTCAGGCTGGTCTTGAATCCCTGGCCTCAAGCAACCCTCCCGCCTCTGCCTCCCAAAGTGCTAGAATTACAGGCATGAGCCACCATTCCTGGCTAGGTCATATATATTTTTTAAAAATTCTACTCTGCCAATCTCTCTCTTAGTATTTAATATTTATATTTAGACCTTTTACATTTATGGTGATTATTCATATATTAGGTCTTAAGTCTGCCATTTCATTTTTTGTGTTCTATATGTTCTGTTTTGTTTTTTTGTTTCTTTTTTTTTTCCCCTGTGAGTTACTTGAACACTTTTTAGAATTCCAGTTTGATGTATCTCTGTTGTTAATGAATGCATGTATCTCTTTGTATAGCTTTTTAAGTGGTTGTTCTAGGTGTGTGGATGTGTATGTATGTGTATGTCTTGTATAATATGTAATTATATAAATATATAATTACAGTCTACTGGTGTCATCATTTTACCAGTTCAAATGAAATATAGACTTCTTACCTCCCTTTATGTCTGTTACTTGCCCCAATTTATAATTTTTTAAAATATTTATTCTATATACATTGAGAATTACATCAGTGTTATAATTTTTGCCTCAACCATCAAACATAATTTAGAAAACTCAGAAGAGTTTATTGTACTTAGACATATTTTTATTCTTTCTGTTATTTTCTAATATTCTAAGATTTTTTTCTTTTATCATTTCCTTTCTATTTAAAGAACTTCCTCTAGCCATTCTTTTAGGGTAGGTCTGCTGGTAACAAATTCTTTAGTTTTCCTTCATGTCTCAAATTCCCCTTCATTCCCAAAGGATAATTTTGCCAGATATGTAATTCAGGGTTGACAGTTCTTTTCTTTTTTCACTTGAAAAATGTTGTGCTACTTCCTTTGGCTATTATGGCTTTGATGAGAAACCCACTGTCATTCAAATTATCTTTCTAATATAGATAAGGTGTTACTTTTTATGGCCGATTTCAAACTTTTTTCTCCTTCAGAAATGTATGTATGATGTGTCTTGGTATGGATTTCTGGGTTTATTCTATTTAGAGTTTGTTCAGTTTCTTGAATTTGTAGTTTTGTTTTGTTTTTAACCACATTTGGGAAGTTTTCAGCTGTTTTTTAAAATACTTTTTCAGCCCACCTTCTTTGTCCTCACTTATTTTAGGGAAATTGTACCTTTTTGGATGATTATCAAGTGCCCCTTCTAGCTGTGGAGCATCTTCTGCTCTTGGCTTATTAGAATTGATGGAATAATCAAGAACTTTCTGGTAATGTTCATCTCTCTGGGATTTTCTTTGTTGACTCACATGCTCCATATCGTGAAGTGGTGTTCTAAAATCTACCGGTATTCTTTCAAAATGCTTGAGAATTAATAGATATATAGATGTAATTCTCCTCAAAGGAAGAGGGGGTATTCCATCCCATTTTCTTCACGTACAGAATAACTCTATAGTTTTGCCTAGGGTGGGTTTTGTTCAAAAATTTTGTCTTTTTTATTTACCAAAAGAACCTTACTCTTTTGTCTAAAGCTGATCAAAATTAAGATAAGAAAATGCATTGTCTCTATACTAACAATATAACCGGGCAGCACTTGCCTATGGTGGCAAGGAGATTCAGCCTTTCAGAGAGAGAATGTTAGCATTAGCCAACATTAGTCTTTTGTTTTGTTTTGTTTTTTAGAGACAAGATCTTGCTCTTTTGCCCAGGCAGGAGTACAGTGGCATGATCATAGCTCACTGTAGCCTTGAACTCCTGGGCTCAAGCAATCCTCCTACTTCAGCTTCCTGAGTAGCTGGGACTACAGGCCGATGCCACCATACTTGGCTCAGCATTAGTCTTAAATCAGCTTTTATTATAGGTGGTAATTTTATATTACTGTGGGAAATCTTGTCAATCTTATATGTTCTTCAGGTTAGATGAGAAGGAAACAATAGAGCTATAGGTTTTATTTGTTTCTTGAACTAGCAAGTTATCTCACTAAATACTTGTTAATTTTTAAGTTTTTTCGTATGGTTTAGTTAGAGTATGCTCAATTTGTTTAGCCCATAAAGTCACTCCTGGGCTGTAGCCATGTCAGGAGAAATGTGGCCCTCTTAGTTCCCATAGGGGAACTTCAGGGCTTAAAATATGTACTTCTCTTTGGAAATGACACCAGTTTGTATGGTTTTGAAGAGCTGGATGGTGTAGGTTATTTAGTAATACTTAGTAATATTTGAGGAGAAAATAAAACTAATCTCTTTTGTAAAGCATTCCTTATACAGAAAATTAAGGGAAAGTACCATTAAAAATTGTTTAGAAATTTGTAGAGTTCTCTAATAATCAATAAAGCTTTTAAAATTTATTTTATGTTTTGAATTTTCAAAATATTTTTCAACATTTTATTATGAAAATTTCAAATATACAGAAAAGTTTAAAAAATTATACAGTGACTTACACATAAACTCATCACGTAAAATCTACAATTAACCTTTTGTTATGTATGCTTTGTCACATATCCATTTATCCATCTCTGATCTCTCCACAAATCCATCTTTTTTAGGCATTTCAAAATTGGAGGTATGAGTACACTTTCTCTTTTTAGCCTGTTGTTATTTATATGGTCTAAGGTGGGTCCCCCAAAAACTTTGAATTAAAAATACGTCTTCTAAGAAGTTCCAGTTACTATTACCAGGTGTGGGGGGTATGTCAATTTCTGTTTCCTCCCTGTGTTCCGTAGCCTTCCTGAAAGGCTGCCAAGAAGAGCATACACAATTGTATGCATATGTGTATGAGGCTGTGCAGGTCTGAAGTGGCTGAAGCCAAGTTCTCAGGGTACTCAGAACATCCAAACAGAATGGTTTCTCCTCAAGGTTGGGCCACTGTGACAGGTTCTTGCTTTACTGGCTTCTAAGGACCAATGTTCATCTTCTACTTGGATGTAATCTTGAGTTAACAGAGGAATCAAGCAGGAGAGTGGATGAGATTGTGCCTCAGAGACCTGAAGAGAACACAGGGATAGTGAGATAGTCACACTTTGGGAACTGTACCTCCTTGGACCGTAGGTTCTCAAGGCCCCTAGGGGGTTGACGGCCATGAATATTAAAATTTTCTTCGATTGGGTAAAGACAATGGCAAAAGATGGGCTACTTTCCTGGGATTGAGATTGTATTGCAAACAATGAGAGCAGACTGCCTCATTGTGTTGTAGATCTTTAAAATGCTAGACACTAATGTCATTAAAGCCCTCTTGACTTTAAAATTGACACAAAATTATGGAAATCTTACTAAAATGGTGTTGGAGATTTTTTCCCCCTCCCCAAATTGTTTTCTGTACCATGTAACAATGGACAGTGCTGGGGCATATTTTCAGGATCCACTAAGACCATGAAAATGAATGAAATAGCTCTTTTAACTGTAAAGAACTAATAAACAAACAGTGTCTCATCCCTGGAGAAACCTTTGTGAAAAGCCTGTGTTCTGAGTACTCCAATAACTCAGCAAATATTTCTGAGCACCTGCTATGTGCTAGTCACAGTTCTTGGTGCTGGGAGTTCAGTGATGAACCAGGCAGACAAGAGCTTTGTCCTTGGGAGTTGATATTCCCATAGGAGGAGACAGACTAAACAATGAATCAGGGGATGTTACTAATAATATTAAAACATAGCAGTTCTATGTACAACAATCTGGTGAAGTAGTTACTGTTATTATCCCTATTAGAGATGAAACAAGTATGTGGAGAAATTGGAATCATTGCATACTGTTTTGGGGAATGTAAAATGGTATATAGCTGCTGTAGAAAAGAGGATGGAGGTTTCTCAAAAAATTAGAAATAGAATTACCATACAATCCTTCACAGTAGCCAAGAGGTGGAAGCAAACCAAGTGTCCATAGCCAGATGAATAGATAAACAAAATGTGGTCTATCCATACAATGAATTATTATTCAGCCTTAAAAAGGAAGGAAACCCTGCCACATGCTACAACATAGACGAACCTTGAGGACATTCATTATGCCAAGTGCAATAAACCAGTCACAAAAAAGACAAATACTGTATGATTCGAATTATATGGAGTACCTATGCATAGAGATAGAAAGTAGGATGGTGTTTGCCTGGGGTTAGGGGAAGGAGGAATGAGGAGTTAGTATTTAATGGGGGCATGGTTTCAGTTTTACAAGATGAAAAGTTCTGGAAATGGATAATGGTGATGATTGCACAACAATGTGAATGTACTTAATAGTACTGAACTGTACACTTAAAAATGGTTGATGCTGGGTATGGCGATATGCTCCTGTAATCCCAGCTACTCTGGAGGCTCAGGTGGGAGGATCACTTGAGTCAGGAGTTTGAGACCTGCCTGGGCAAAATAGTGAGACCCCATCTCAAAAAAAAAAATGTTGATAAATTTGATGTTATGTATTTTTTGCCACAATTAAAAATTAAGTGAGAAAAATGAAGCACAGTTTGATCTCACAAAGCTAATTAAGTGTCAGAGCCAGGAGTCGAGCTCTGCAGTGTGATTCCAGAGCCCATGCATTTAGTCATCATTCTGTACTGCTTCTGAAACATTTTTGATAATGGTAAGTGCCATGAAAAAAATAAAACAGTCATGCCTTATAGAAAATGATTATACAGGGAACTGGGGATCCTGGAGACAGATCAGGGAAGCCACGATAGAGCTGAGGTCTAAAAGGAGAGGAAGGGAGCCAGCAGAGGGAGCTGGAGGGAGCTGGGTGCTTGGGACATGGATGGGGCCAGGTGGAAGCAAATGGGGTCAATCAGGGAGGGCACTGTAGGCTCAGGTGAGGGGGTTGAATTTTATTCTGAGCAAAGTGGGAAGTCACATTTGTTTTAAACAGAGAAGAGACATGATTTTAACCTATATTTTAGTGAGTACTGGCAAAACTCCACTTGGAAAGGAAATTGAGAAGAAATTCCAGAATACTTATTTGTCCATTTTATAATCAAACATCAAATTGAAGACTTCAAGTTTTACAAAAGATCCTTGCCCCTCGCTGCTTTTGGTGCCATTTAAGCATATTTAAGTGTGATGAATCTACCAATGAAGGCCCAACCATTTCTTTTTGAAAGATACTTAGTTAAAGATGCTGTGGAAGAAAAATGACTTCTTTCCTAAGCCTACTCAAGATGGGTGAGGTCATGTCAGAATTCACCAGAGCTTATGAAATGAATTGGGAAATAAGACTGGCATGCACTGAGGGTTTCTTTTGGTGACACCAGCATGGATATGTATTCAGATTTCATGCAATTTTTAGCCAAAATTCCATCTGTGGATGCAGCAAGTTGGTTATAAAGATGTTTTTATCTTCCCAACTTAACGAAGCTCTCAAGGACAAAGGTTTTGAAAATAACTTTAACGAAAAGAATACAATCTAATCTTAAATTTTAGGTGATATTTTTCTTTTTTCTTTTTTTTCAAAGATTTAGGAGGACAACACATTTAGTTTTTATTTCAATCAAATCACAGCACTTTCTTTTCCAACTGCCTCAAAGTGCATCTACAATTTTCTGTTACAGATCGACTTTAAAAAAGTTTCCTGTGACATTACAGCAAGCCTCTTTTTCAAACAGAGGAATAATCCCAAATTCTTCCTCAAATAAAAACTCCATTCCAGTAAATGGTAAATACATGAAATTACAGTAAGCCAGACCCTTAAAAGGACAGCCAGGGAGTCTTCCAACAGTTTATTAGAAAGAATGTAGACATTTAAAAAAATCCCCACTATCATGAACATAAATTGAGGTTTTCAGCCCTGGTATAAGCTGAATAAAAAAAAAAAGAAATAAAAAACCCAGTACTGTATTAACATTTTTTCACTCATTTGCCATACTGACAGTGCAAATAGAAATCTAGTCTAAATGTACAGATTCTCAAGCAACGACGTACAGCTTTCTTCGTCCTCCATGCTAAGAGATGTAAAAGCTTAAGGGCCAAACAATACCAAATGTATAGGCTTCAAAAACCATCTAAGTTAGGCTGGGCGCGGTGGCTCACGCTTGTAATCCTAGCACTCTGGGAGGCCGAGGCGGGCGGGTCGTCCTGAGCTCAGGAGTTTGAGACCAGCCTGAGCAAGAGCGAGACCCTGTCTCTACCAAAAATAGAAAGAAATTAATTGGACAGCTAAAAATATATATAGAAAAAAAATTAGCCGGGCATGGTGGCACATTCCTGTAGTCCCAGCTACTCGGGAGGCTGAGACAGTAGGATTGCTTGAGCCCAGGAGTTTGAGGTTGCTGTGAGCTAGGCTGATGCCATGGCACTCGCCCCAGGCAAGAGAGTGAGACTCTGTCTCAAAAAAAAAAAAAAAAAACAAACCATCTAAGTTAGGGCATTCACTAGTTTTAGCTAAGATACATCTGAAATACTGACAAGTGATTACTTACATACAATAATGTAAAGTAAATTTTTTTGAAAAATAAACTTTAGTGGAACAATCCTGAAGGACTTTAGGTGATACTTTTCTGACATCACAGTTGAGAACTCATTTGAAATCCAATAAGGAATCTTCTTTCATCTTCTGTTGGGTCTTCAGGAGGACTTGTTAGAAGTTTGGGTTGATTAAATTGTCAGAGATGACTTTCAGAAAGCTGTTTTAGAGAACTATTTTGTAGCTTTGGATGTCATTATCCCTATTTTTAAAATGATATTAATAGACTTTATTTTTTAGAACAGATTTAGATTTACATAAAAATTGAGCAGATAGTACAGAGTTCCCATCTGCTCCCCTCCGGCTCATAGTTTCCCTATTATTAACGTCCTGTATTAGTGTGGTACATTTGTTACAATTGATATACCAATATAGATATTATTAACTAAAGTTTATAACTTACAGTAGGATTCACTCTTTGGGTTGTGTAGGTCTGTGGGTTCTGAGAAGTGCATAATGACATGGATCCACCATTACAGTATCATACAGAAGAGTTTCACTGCACAAAGAGTTCCCTGTGTTCAAGTATTCATCCCTCCCCACATCCCTCTGAACCCCTGGCCACCATTGATCCTTTTTCGGTCTCTATAGCTTTGCCTTTTGCAGAATGTAACATTGTTGAAGTCACATAATGCATAGCCTTTTTAGATTGGATTCTTTCACTTAGCAATGTACATTTAAGGTTCCTCCATGTCTTTTCATGGCTTGATAGCTCATTCGTTGTTATCAATGAATAATATTTTATTGTCTGAATGTACCATAGTTTATTCACCTATTGAAGGACATCTTCGTTACTTCCAGTGTTTGGCAATTATAAATAAAGCTGCTTCTGTAATCCTAGCACTCTGGGAGGCTGAGGTGGGCGGATTGTTTGAGCTCAGGAGTTCGAAACCAGCCTGAGCAAGAGCGAGACTCCGTCTCTACTAAAAATAAAAAGAAATTAATCGGACAACTAAAAATATATAGAAAAAATTAGCCGGGCATGGTGGCGCATGCCTGTAGTCCCAGCTACTTGGGAGGCTGAGGCAGAAGGATTGGTTGAGCCCAGGAGTTTGAGGTTGCTGTGAGCTAGGATGACGCCACAGCACTCTAGCCCAGGCAAAAAGAGTGAGACTCTGTCTCAAAAATAAATAAAGAAAGAAAGAAAGCAAGCTGCTTATTATAAACATTTATGGCAGGTTTTCATATGGACATTGTTTCCACCTCAGTTGGGTAAATTCCTAGGAGTGCAATTGGTAGATTATATTGTAAGATTGTTTAGCTGTGGGAGAAACTGCCAGGCTGTCTTCCAAAGTGTCATTACATGTTTTTTTTCCTGTGCATTTGTGAAGCTGTTCCTCCTCCTCCCCCAACCACAACTTCTGGCTGTGGGGGAAAAGAAAAATCGGTTAATCAGGTTTGATGTCAAAAATTATTTATTTCTGTCCATCTTTCAGTTATCTAGGGCAGGAAGTCTCAATGTCCATTATTAATTTTTTGTGATTGAGGTAAAAATATGTATTTTTCAAAATCTTAAAAATATTTGATTTGTTATGTAATATTTGTTTTGAAATTTCAAATAACATTCAAGAGATTTTTGATTGGCTGTGATAGTAGTAATATCACATTTGCTGGTGAGGAAACTTAGGCATAGAGGGGTTAGGTAAATTGTCCAAGGTCACACAGCTAGTATGTGGCAGAGACAAGATTTTTGAGACAGGAAGATTAGCTACAGAATTTAGGCTCTTAACTATTTCATGATTTGAGTTTAGGACTTATATATTCATTGCTACATTTTAGCAGTGGTTCTCAAATTTCAGTGTTGAACAAAATCATTTGGGAAGCTTATTGAAATTCAGAATCCTGGGCTTCATACACAGAGATTCTGATTCGGTGGCTTGGGGAGGTCCTTTAGGCAAGTACCTCCCAAGTGATTCTGATGGGGAAGGTCTATAGACCATGTTATAAGAAACTGTTACAGAAAATGAGCTGGAATGAGTGATTAAAATGAAGCACTTTTGATACGGATTCCAGAGAGCTGGCTAAGTCCTGGCTGTTATGTTTAGTTTTGCCAGATGGAACCAGGGAGTAAACTGTCCTTTACTACTGTATTCAGTAAGACACATGCCATCGCAGTGGTTCTCCTGTCGCTTGTTGGTGGTTGGCTACATGGCCAAGCAGGAAGAGCAACAATTGTGGGTTTGCATGTTGCTTGTCAAGAGGATGTTTATATATGAGTCCAAAAGGCTGATTTGGATAGGATTGCAATACATGTTTGTCTGTCTGTCCGTTTTGCATGGAACACCATGTTAATACAAAGCAGTTATTAAAAGCTTGTCTTAGCCCAGGCAACAGACAAGACCCTATCTCAAAACAAAACAGAACAACACAACTTGCATTGACTGCTGTAATACCTAGTTTATTGCTAATTTTATCTATCATCTTTGTAGTGTACAAAAATTCTTATCTATCTTATCCGGTGATGTGTATACCTAAGGTAGAAGGAGACTTGGAAGAATAATTGCAGTATCAAACATATTATCTTATAGAACAATTAGTAATTTTTTTTATCTCCTCCAAAAACCAAAAACCAATTTTGAAGAAATTCTGTTCCATTGCAAAGTAAGCATTCTTTATAGCTGTATGCGATTGATTCTTAGATACACATTTTAATCTCTCTGAAATTGGAGTGTATCTTACAGTTTGGCATCATAAAGTTGTGTTAGTATTTTTTCTTTAACAGAACATAAAGTAATGGTGTACTTAATAGTTGATGGATTTTAGATTTTATGAAGTATGTTATTCTATAATTAGTAATTGCTCTAAAAAGAAAAAGTCCCCCTCCACCAGTGTCTGTTATAGCACTGCTGGGACTTGCCTTTGGTGCTTTGTATTTCAGAGCCACATGGTGTAAGGCAGAGGTGGCAGCGAGCCCAACTGACTCATGCTTGTACCTCAGACAAGATTGTCCCAAAGTCTTCCTAGGTGGATTAGCATTGGTTCTGTTAATGTGCAACAGGTTATTATTAATAGAATGCTATTTTAGTGTCTTTTTCAGGAAATTTTTCCCTCTCTCTGCCAAGGATTAAAAGGGATCAGTTATTGGGACATAGACTTTTTTTTTTTTTGAGACAGAGTCTCACTCTTTTTGCCGGGGCATTCGGGCTAGAGTGCCATGGCGTCAGCCTAGCTCACAGCAACCTCAGACTCCTGGGCTCAAGCGATCCTCCTGCCTCAGCCTCCTGAGTAGCTGGGACTACAGGCATGCACCACCATGCCTGGCTAATTTTTTATATATGTATATGTATGTGTGTGTGTGTGTGTATATATTTTTTTTTAGTTGTCCACATCATTTCTTTCTATTTTTTAGTAGAGACGGGGTCTCGCTCTTGCTCAGGCTGGTCTCGAACTCCTGACTTTGAGCGATCTACCCACCTCGGCCTCCCAGAGTGCTAGGATTACAGGCGTGAGCCACTGCGCCTGGCCTGAGACGTAGACTTTTAAGGGCAATAAATAAAGGTCCCAAACATTAAGCATACGAAAGCTGTTTCTCATCTATACATATACACACACTTGTGTATCTACCACCCAAATCAAAATAGACAACATCTGCAACATCACAGAGGCTCTGATGTGTCCTTTCTTAGGCAGTACCTTCCACCTCCCGAGATTACCCACTATTCTGATTTCTGTCAACACAAATTTGTTTTATCTGTTCTTGACCTACTCTGTATATTTCCTGTAAGTGGAATCATATAATATGTGTCTTTTATGGCTGGCTCATTTCACTTAGCATATTGTATTCAAAGTTCATCTTTGTTTTAGCATGTATCAGTACTTCATTCCTTTTTATGGCTGAATAATTCCTTTATACATATATACCATACTATTTTAATCCATTCATCCAGTGGTGGACATTTGGGTTGTTTACACCTTTTGGCTACTGTGAATAGTGCTGCTTTGAGCATTCCGGTACAAGTTTTTGTGTGGACGTATGTTTTTACTTCTTTTGGATATATCACTAGGAGTGGAATTGCTGGGTCATATGAAAACTATATGTTTAACTTTTTGATGCACTGTCCAACTGTTTTCCAAAGTGGCTGTACTTACTGTATTTTAAAAATCAATTCCTTTTCCCTATTCTTTTCTTTTCTTTTTTTTTTTTTTTTTTTTGAGACAGAGTCTCCCTCTGTTGCTCAGGCTAGAGTATTGTGGCATCAGCCTAGCTCACAGCAACCTCAAACTCCTGGGCTCAGCCTCCCAAGTAGCTGGGACTACAGGCGCACAACACGACGCCTGGCTGATTTTTCTATTTTTAGTGGAGATGGGGTCTCACTGTTGCTCAGACTGGTCTCAAACTCCTGAGCTCAAGCAGTCTTCCCGCCTCTGCCTCCCAGAGTGCTAGGATTACAGGCGTGAGCCACCGCGCCTGGCCTGTATTATTTTCTTCTTTGGATTTGAACAGTTTTTCTAATTTTTAAAGATGAGTGAATACATACTCAGCTTATCATTTTTCAACTTAATTATTTTCTAAAATAAGCATTTTAAGTTGCGATTTTCTATAATAAATTTTTTTAGCTGTAGCACACAAGTATTGATCTATAGTATTTTTATATCATCATTTTCTCTGTATTTTCTAATTTACATTACGGTATCTTCTTTGGCCGATGACTTATTTAGAATTGTTTCTTAAATTTATTTCCAAACAAATATTTATTTCTTAATCACTGTTTTGTTACTGATTTCTAACTTGATTGTTGTGTGGTCAGAGAATGTGGTCTTTACTATAAGAGTGGTTTCAATAAGAGTTACATACAAGAAACATAAAGCACGCTAAGTATTTTGAGAATGAAGGGATGATGTGATTAGAGAGCTTGCCGTAGCACTGGGAATGGCTAGAAGAGTTGGATCTGACCTGAAATTCCAGAATTGAGTCACCAGAGGAACTCCTGCCTCCTAGGTGAGCTCTGGAACTATTGAGTTCCATATGTATCCCCAGCTGTGATGGGGTCCATAGAGTCTTAATCAAGAAGCCTCTGCTGCTAGAATGAACTCTCAATTCCTAAGAATCTAGACAACAAACACTGAATAGAATGCTCTTCCAGAAAGTCCTCACCTTTCACATCCTTCCTGGCTAGCTAAGAAGCGACCTGTATAAAAGGGCAGGATGATGACCTCTGCTTCACTTCTCTCTTTCAAGGCTTGTACACCACCAACAATTGGCAGAGCCTAATCCATCTTTAGAAGCTGAATTGTAAGAGTGTCTGGGAATGTCATTTTGAGCTTTTCTAAATTCTACTTTTTAGTAAGGTACTTCCAGAGGTTAAGCAAAGCCACTTCATCTCTACCACATCAATCCTTTTTTTTAAAGGATTATTTATTAAGACTTTTTTTTCCCCATGTGTGCTTGAAAAGAATGTGCATTGCATACCTGTTGGGTGTAGTGATCCCGTCTGCATCAATTATAAGATGCATCATTAGTTTATGTTCCATTAAGAAGAAAAAAGCTGGTACTTAAACCAGACTCAATGATTTCTTCTTACTTAGAGTTTTATTTATATTACTATTTCTTTCAACTTATTTAAATGTTGATTTTTTTTTTTTTTTACTGTTGTGCATACATGTAAAAAATGAAATAGGAGTGAAATAAGTTGGTCAAGGTGTTCCTGAAACTTCTTAATAATCAGTCTCACTCTTCCGAATCATTTTTCTACTCAGAATAGTTGATATTTGTGTTTTTCTACATGATATTGTCACCATAGAAGGTATTGGTGACACAACATTTCTTAAAGAGTGCTCCTCTATTATCTCCTGGATTTTTTTTTTCAGATTTTGCAGACTTTTTATGCTGAGACTTTCTTGATCTTACCAGAAGGTATCAGTGAAAGTTCGTAGCAGTGATAAGACTCAAATTCCTTCATCAGATTGTTCTTAAATTTTTGTTTTTGACTGAAACATTAAGGAGTAGCAGTTGTTTAGTTATGCCTCTAGTAATAATAAGCAAATTCACAGATATGCAGGCAATGATGTGTATATGTCAAAATTGATTTCAGAGATGTTAAAATGTGGGAAAATGCATCTTATAATTGGTGAAGTATATTATGTCCATTAGATCAAGCTTGTTATTATGTTAGCCAAATCTTCTATATCTTTTTTTGCCTTTGAGAAAAATTCTATTTTTACATGTACATCTGTCAATTTTTGCTTTATATATTTTGAGACTATTTTGTTAGATGCATATAAATTCAGACTTGTTAACTTTGTGATAAATTGAATAATATGTCATTATCTAGTGACTCTTTTTTATCTTTAGTCTATTTTTCTTTCCTTAAAGTCTATTTTGCCTACCTATAGCATCTATCTAGCAGTACCGACTTTTCTCAGTGAGGATTTGTCTGGTATATCACTTTCTACCCTTTTACCTCCAATTTTATGTATTCATATATTTTAAATGTACCTCTTACAATAGGGCATTTAGTGGGATTTTTTTTTTGCTCATTTTTTTTGAGTCCAAGTTTTTAAATTTGTTTTTTTTTTTCCATTTATGTTCATTATAAATGCATCAGTTATTTATTACTGCATAACAAATTGCTCCAAAGTAATTAGCTTAAAACAACAGTCAGTTGTCTTTCTCAGTCTGGGAGTTGGCTGGCGGTCCACGTGCTGCTCTTATCTGGGTTCACTCATGTGGCTGCATTCAGCTGGCAGGTCTGCTGGGGCTGAGCTCATCCCTGATGACTTCACTTACATGTGTGGGGCCTTAGCTGAGGTGCTGCAGCAGCTGGGATGTCTAGGACTCTCTCTCAATGTGGTTTCTTTCCACAATAGATTTCATTCTCAAGGTTGCTGGCCCAGGCTTCCAGCAACCTTGACAACCTGAGAGCATGGTGGTCTTGGGGTTCCAAGAGAGTGGAGGGGCAAGACCTTGTGGCCTATGCTCTGGACCCTACACATTGTTACATCTGCCACCTTCTCTTGAGACTTTGGGAAGTCAAAAAACCAGTGCAGAGAATGCAGTGAGAAATAGACACCCCTTCTTGATAAGAGGAACTGCAAAATATTATAGACTTGTTTTTCTGTCTACCACAGTAAAGATTAATATATTTGGGTTTTTTTCTACTCCCATGTTTTACATTTTATATTTCAAATAGTTTTTCTGTGTTCCTCTTTTTTTGTCTTTTTTTGGATTATTTTTTCTCATTCCAGTTTTTTATTCCTCACTCCCAATTTGGGCATTTTGAACTCCATTCCTTTCCTGCTAGAAATTTAGCCTAGAAATTTTAGTATGCATTCTTAACTTGCCAAGTCTAAACTTAATCATTTTTACCCTCTGCCTTAAGAACTAAAGAGCAAATTATTTCCCTTCCTGTTTACCTGCTATTGTTGTTGGGCATTTTGGTTCTATTTTTTATAATAGAAGACATTATTATCTTACATAGTCAGGTGGTTTTGGCGGGGGGGGGGGTATTTACTTATGGAAATCTGTGCTCATCATTCCCTCTTGCATCTTATGCTTCCTGTCTTAGATTTTTTTTCTTGATTGAAGCTCATTCTTTCAGAATTTCTTTTAATGATGAAGTGGCAAACTCTTCAGTTTTTGTTTGTCTAAAAATGTTACTGTTTCACCTAATCCAAAGAAGGCTGGGTAAAGAACCACTGTTCTAGGACAATAAAGACCAGCAAATGGGAATTGAGGATAAATGACAAGAGAGGTGGTTCCAAAGAAGTGATGAGTATTAGGATTTGGAGAGATTCCTGCCTAGTGACTCAGAGCTTTTCAATCTTTTTCTTTTCTTTTCTTTCTTTCTGTTTTGAGACAGGGTCTTGCTATTTAATAGGTAGTAAGGTTTATGCATACATTTATTCAGTAAGTATTGAACCCCTTTATTCTCAGCCTTGTACCGCCATTGGTGAACAAGTGAGTCCATGTTTTCAAGGACATACAGACTGCAGGTATTTTTATGATTTATATATCACTCAGGCTGCTCTCAAACTCCTGGGCTCCTACCCGATCCTCCCACACGATCTTCCCACGCTAGCCTCCCCACTAGCTAGAACTACAGGTGCTAGCCACTGCGCCTGGCTATTCTCACCCTTTCTTCCCACAGAGATCTCCTCTGTTCCTACCTGCCCTTGCAGTTCCATCATAGCCTCTTGGTTATCTGTAGCATTTCACTGACCCGGCCCTTCCTGTTGTTGCAAACATGTGACTGGCCCTGTTAGCCATTGGATGTGATTGTTTGAACTCTGCTGTATCACTTCACTGGGGCCAAGTAACCGTTAAGTGGTGATGAGATCCAGACATGGCTCCTGGTAGCTCACAGCCTGCCTTTTTGTTCTTTGTATCCTATTACTCCAGTAGTCCCTAGAAACTCATGCTCCTTTAGCAGTTTAAACTGCCAGTTTTTGCAATATTACAAGATAGGTATTATTTCTCTTTGGGTAAACCACAGCTTCATGTATAAAGTTCCCATTTAGTGTATTAGTTGGGACCAGTGCCCAAAGACCATGCTTTGCCGGTGTTCTTAGTGTCCTATAGAATTGGCCAGTCCTGACCTGACAAAAAAATCTAAAAAATATCCTAACAAAAACATTAGTATTGATTAGTAATAAAAGTAAACTTAAGGATAAGATACATCAATTTCAGTTAGGACTAGGTAGCCAAAAATATGCAGTTGGGAAGTAAACGATTGAATATTTGTTCAGGGGGTAATTTGTTAAATTATCACATTTGACTTGTGACTAAAACATAGGGGTTCTAGGCATAATTCATACCTGTAGAACTTTATCTTTCCCTAGGAGAAGTCATAGAGATTTTATGGGCAATCTCGTGTGTTTGTGGCTGTGCATATACACTATTTGTAGATGTCATGAGATATTTATACCAATAAACTAGAAAATTGCAGCTCCTTGGTAGATTGGAATCTGTTATATAACTAGATTATTAATATAGAATTCATTAATTCAGAATTTCTTTTAATGATGAAGTGGCAAACTCTTCAGTTTTTGTTTGTCTAAAAATGTTACTATTCGGGAGGCTGAGACAGTAGGATTACTTGAGCCCAGGAGTTTGAGGTTGCTGTGAGCTAGGCCGACGCCAGGGCACTCGCCCCAGGCAAGAGAGTGAGACTCTGTCTCAAAAAAAAAAAAAAAAAAAAAAAAAGAAGTTTCTATTTCACCTAATCCAAAGAAGGCTGGGTAAAGAACCACTGTCCTGGGACAATAAAGACAAAAAATTAATATAGTTTGAAAGTTATAGGGTACTTAATCAACTTTGAGATACTATTTGCTTATTTTTTAACATTCAATATGTGTGACAACCTCCCATTTTTTATTGATTCCGAGATACAAATTTTTCTATATTTTAACATCTCTGAAATTGAAGAAACATCTTACAGTTAATATGCTCTTAGCTTTTATTAAATATGATAAAGTAATGATTCTGAATTTGTTAATACTCTCATTGCATGCTTTGTAAGTGGTTGCTTAAGGGTTTATAATATACACCTTTAATTTATCATAGTCTACCACCAGATGATATTATACCACTTCATTTATAGGATAAGAATCTTTTAATAGTATGCTTTCCTTGCTGCCTCCCAGCCTTTGTGCTGTTTTACTTTTATATTTGTTATCAACCCAATGCATATTTTGTTATTTTTGCTTTAAAGAGTAATAGTAATCTTTTAAAGAGATTTATGTCATGGGGGGAAAATGTTTACTCACATAGTTACCATTTACGGTACTTTTGATTTTTTGGTGTAAATACAGATTTTCACCTGGTATCTTGTTTTCCCTGCCTAAAGGACTTTTTAAACACTTCTCGTAGTGCACATCTGCTAGTGATGAATTATTTTAAGTTTTTTTGCTCTGAAAATGTCTTTGTTTCACTTTTATTTTTGAAAGAGATTTTTCAGGGTGTGGAATTCTGTACCTTTGTTGGTGTTTCTTGTTTTTACTTTTTCAGAGATGGGATCTCACTATGTTGCCTAGGCTGGCCTTTGAACTCCTGGGCCCAAGCAATCCTGTGAGGTTGGGATTATAGGCATGTATCATGGTGCCTGGCCATTTTGTTTTGTGTTTTCCTTTTCATCATCTCAGGCAAGAGAATAAATCCAATCCCTATTATTCCATCATGGCTGGAAGCAGAAGGTCCCCATTTATAAACTTTAATTATTAATAAATTCATACAAACCTGAACCCACAGACCTAACCGTGAGCATCTGTGATTTTGCAGATCTTATCCCTTTGTGGAAGCCGATTGCCTGAGAAAGGCAACATTTTGGGCCGAATTACATGAATTTGCTCCTGATTCTTATTCTAGAACTTTACTGGCAGCACCCTTTTACTAAAATAGTAGATTTCCTGCCTTCTTTCCATGTTGTTTTTTCCTTGTGAAAACATTTATGTTTGCCATCAAGAATTGAAACTATACCTACTACATAGACTCATTCTCTTTTAGAACTTGATGCATCATTAGAAATAATCTAGTGTATCCAACATCCTCCATCAATTTGCAGATGAAGAACTGAGCCTGAAGGGGTGAAGGGCCTTTCCCTGGAGTGTCAGAATTCCATATGGAAGCTCATGATAGGTACATTCAACACTTTGAGGGATTTCATTGGCACACCAGTAATTTCCAGTTAATTTATTTCCTTTCTTTCCTTTCCTTTCCTTCCTCCATCCCTCGCTTCCTTTCTCTCCCTCCCTCTCTCCCTCCCTCTCTCCCTCTTTCTCTTTCAAAACAGTGTTTAGGTGTTTCCTAGGAACACTAGGAAAAAAAAGAAAAAAAATGTAAACGGTAGCTTTATTGAGGTTAGAAGGAAAAGTTTCACTGTGTGCCCCTTTTATGTGTTTGTGTGTATGTGTGTAACCATATTCATCTATTACTTTCTCAATTAAAAAAAATAAACTAGATTTCTTGGGGGGGAAAAATTAACCATGAGATCTTTGTTTCTTACCTAACAGAGTCCAAGTAACAAAATGTAGATGATGTCAATAAGTGAACCCCCAAGCCTTCTATATTCTATAACCTTCATTGGGTGAAGACTGGTGTGTTGTTCTGGGAAAGGTTTGGAGAATTAAGGATACTTTTCTGAACATTCCTTATATTCCCATTTTTAGTATTTACTAAATTTACATGAGTAAATTTTACATGAGTGAAATTGCCCATGTATCAGCAGATTATGTGTCTGGAAAGTTATTTTGAATGCAGAGAGATACTGATAGAACTTTACTAAACAGCTGGTGTAACAGCTAAATGTTGGTATTCACTATACATTTTGGGTGTCAAAAAAAAAATGGTAGGACAGCAAGATATTTAAATGACAGAAGCTGTGCAGAGATTGGTTCAGGCATATTTCATTACATGTGTCTATTCCTTTCCTTTTGCTTATTCTTTTTTCTTTTTTTTAAGAGACAGGATCTCACTGTCATCCAGGCTGGAGGGCAGTGGCAGGATCATAGCTCACTGTAACCTCAAATTCCTGGGGGCAAGCCATCCTACCACCTCAGCCCCCTGAGTAGCTAGGACCAAAGGCATGCACCACCATTCCCAGCTAATTTTTAAAGTTTTTTTTTTCTTTTCTTTTTTTTTTTGTAGAGACAGGGATCTCACTATATTGCCCAGGCTGGTCTTAAACTCCTGACTTCAAGCAATCCTCCTTCCTAAGCCTCCCAAATTGCTGAGATTACAGGCATGAGCCACCATGCCCAGCCTGTTTATTCTTTTTAATGTACCAAAGAGCATTTCATTATTTCTATTAATAACAAATACCCTAAAAGATAGTGCTGTCAGATATTCTACTGGCTGTTTAATACCTGAAACTTTTTTTTTTTTAATGAAAAAGTCAAATCTTTAGAATATAAAATGGGTAGTGATTGAAATACTGGTAAAGTAAATGGTCAGTACTTAGTTTAACTCCTTTAGACCTTAAATGGGTAGGAAAAGATAGGCATTACTGAAGGAGAAAAATCAAGGAAATCTGTTAAAGATTCTGATTAGGAAGAGCTTTAGGGCTGGGTGTGGTGGCTCACACCTGTAATCCTATGGGAGCCTGAGGCAGGAGGATGACTTGAGCTCAGGAGTTTGAGACCAGCCTGAGCAAGAGTGAGAGTCTGTCTTTACTAAAAATAGGAGAAATTAGCCAGGCGTGGTGTTGTGTGCCTATGGTCCCAGCTACTTGGGAGGCTGAGGCAGGAGGATCGTGTGAACCCCAGAGTTTGAGGTTACAGTGAGCTATGATGATGCCACTGCACTCTAGTCAGGGCAACTAAGACTCTGTGGGGGGCGGGGAGGAAGGAGCTTTAGGATCTTTAGAGTTGAATCATTCTGGTGTTTAGATCCACTTTCCATGTCTTCACTCTATAGTATCAGCTGGCCCTGCTCATCCTCAGGGTAGGAGGAAACTGTTAGGTAGACTTTCTTAAAAGAAACAAAAATATATGCTCATGACTGAATTAAAACTCTGCCCTGTCAGACTCTGGTTTTCTTGTATCTTCTTTGAAGAACTCAGCAGAAGAATTTTTTTGGGGGGGCCTATTTTGGGAGCCCACTCAGTGTTGTTGACAGACTTGATTTGAATCGTCAGGTACATTTACTGTTTCATAAACAGGATAGTGTCAATCAACTGGTTACTTTCAGATACGCTCTTCTATTTATTAGAATTCTCTTTATTAGAATATGATGCTCTCTTGGTGATAAGAATAATAGCTTTGAAAATTCAAGAACTGCACACTTGGAGTATATAAGACATGCGCAGGCGTGGGAGCGCCTCATTTCCTTTGGCAAGCCACCAAAGATCCTGGTATCACCATGGGCCGTCACTCTGCCTGGTGTTAACCAGTATTGTAAGAACAAGCCATGCCCAAAGTCTCATTTCTGCTGAGGTGTCCCTGATGCCAAGATTTGCATCTTTGACTTGGGGCGAAAGAAGGCAAAAGTGGGTATGTTCCCACTCTGTGGCCACATGATGTCAGATGAATATGAACAGCTTTCCTCTGAAGCCCTGGAGGCTGCCCGTATTTGTGCCAACAAGTACATGGTAAAAAGTTGCGGAAAAGATGGCTTTCATATCTGGGTGAGGCTTCACCCCTTACATGTTATCTGCATCAACAAAATGTTGTCCTGTGCTGGGCTGGCAGGCTCCAGACAGGTATGCGCAGTCCCTTTGGAAAGCCCCAGGGCACTGTGGCCAGGGTTCATGTGGCCAAGTCATCATGTCCATCTGCACCAAACTACAGAACAAGGAACATGTGATTGAGGCCCTATGCAGAGCCAAGTTCAAGTTCCCTGGCGGCCAGGAGATCCACATTTCAAAGAAGTGGGGCTTTACCAAGTTTAATGCGGATGAATTTGAAGACATAGTGGCTGAGAAGCGGCTCATCTCAGATGGCTGTGTGGTCAAATACATCCCCAGTCGTGGCCCCCTGGACAAATGGTAGGCCCTGCACTCATCCGGGCTTCCACTGTGCTGTCCCCTTATTTGCGCCCGCCAAATAAATCCTACTTCCTGTCCATAAAAAGAGAACTGTACACTTCTTTATTTGATCTTTCTGTGCATTTGATGTTGGTTTTCTCCCTCTTGAAATTCTTCACTGTTTTGGAGGCATCATTCTCTCCTAGTTCTCATATTACCTCTTGATTGGATTCGTGTGTCTTTTCCTTAAATGTTAAGTGTGGTGGACATTCATTCCACCCCTGCTGCTTAGTATTAAGCCGATCACAGTAATCTTGGGCCTGAGCCAGGGTTAGGCAGGGAGAATTGAGGATAGACTTTATGGGACCTTCTGGGAAAGAAGGCTTCTCACTCTTGAGAGAGCTGCAGGAATAAGGAAGCATGTAGCCTCAGTTGCTGCTGATAGCCTCCAGCAGGAAAGAAGTCTGTTTTAGGATGAAGCTGACACTTTGGAAGGCAGAATGAAAAGACTAGTTCCCTGATGACATACATCATTGAGCTACTAGACTCACGCAGTAACATGTTGCATGACTTTGTGAATCTCAAGTTTATCCTTCTTGAAGTTCGTTGAGCATCTTGGATGTGTGTATTCATGTCTTTCATCAAGTTTGGGGGCATTTCAACCATTATTTCTTCAAATATTCTTTCTTGGGAAAATCATTAGATCTCTCTCCATTTCCTCAGTTATAAAATAGGGATAATACTGGCTTCTCTCTGAGATAAATACTGCACAAGAAAAGTGAAAAAAAAGTCTGCTCTCAAAGTTATTTTGGGGGGTTTAATTGAGATGACCTGTTAAAGTATGTAGCCCAGCACCGTTGTTCAGTAGTTCATAGTTCCTTCCTCATTGCTTTGCGTAGAGGATTGCTTGAGAAAATTGCTAATGTGTAATTTATTGAAGCTTAGATCTGACATAAGAAGCAGAGAATTAGAAATTTTGTGTTAATTGTGTTATCTGGATCTCTATAAAGCACATTTTATTTTTTTTGTTTGGGGCAAAAAAGTGTTTATGAAGAATGAACTGAAGAAAATACAGTATTTTGTTTGCAAAATTTCTGTTTTGCTGTATGTGTTCTTTTATCATGAGCATTGTGTTTTTAATTCATGTCTTAATGAAAAAATCTTAACCTATTAGGGCTCAGACATAGTACATACAGTACCCATGAGAACATTAATAATTTTTTTCTCCTTTTTGTTAAGTATGACCATTGCCATCAAGAAGTTATTTTCTTTGATAAACAAATTTTCGGTATCAGATGACCATTGAAAACATGAAATCTCTTTGGCTTATTTAGGGAGAGGATATGACCTACATTTTTCCTCTCTTCATTTGATTGTTAGTTTTAGTTGCTAAGTTAGCAGTGAATTTTCTGAGCTTTAATACACTAGGTGCCATGATATACAGAAAAAGATCTTTCTCTGCTCTAAATTCTTGGGGTTATAAATTCCCAGAGTTGTCATAAATGACTTGTGAAACTCTAGGATCAAGAATTCTGCTTAACTTCTTAAAAATGTTTTTATTAAATATTGTTAAATATTTAAAGATTTTAAAATTAGGTTTGTATTAAAGAATATTTGTTAGCAAAAGAACATTGACATTACTTTCGAAGCATACTGACTTTCCCTCCCTGGTTGGATGCCCTTTCTTCCCTCACAGGAGGTAAATAGTATTCTGAGTTCTGTATTTATCATTCTAATTAATTTTTTTGTTGTTTTACTACATATGTACTTATATACCCAAACAATATATCGTTTAAGTTTTTGTGTTTCTGAGATTTATAGAAAATATTTATTTCCACATTATTTTCCTGAGGTTATTCATTTGTTGCTTGTAGTTGTATTTATTTTTACGGTTATTTGGGATTCCTTTGCATAAATCTACATGTTTGCCTATCCTACTCTAGGTGGGCATTTAGGTTATTTCTTTTTCTTTCTTTTTTTTTTTTTAGTCTACAAAATGTGCTTCTTTGATTTTGTTATACATATCTTCTGTTGCAGTGCACAGGAATTTTTCTAATATACATAGGAGTAAAAGTCCTGGGTCACAGCATATATGCTTCTTTGATATTAGTAGACAGCACCAAATTGTTTTCCAAAGTGGCCACGCCAGTTTACACTCACAGTGTTTTTTTAGGGGGGGTTGAGGGTGCAATCTGGTGAGATTGAAATGAATGTTTTTTCCCCCAGTTTTTTCAAGTTTTTATGTTTATCGGTTGTATATATCTTAGAGAGTCGACTGTTTTTGTAAGTTTTGTTGTGGGGAAGGGACCCAGTAGCCTTTCAAACAGCCCTCCTTGTTTTAGCTGATGCCCTTCACAGCCCACCTCCAGAATTATTTGGTGCAGCCAGATCTAAGACTTCGTAAGATCCTGTCATATAAATTAGGTTACTCCTTGGTCTTTGCTACTGTTTTTTGTTTGTTTTGTTTTTTTAAGGCTAGTTAAGTGAAGCAGTGGGGGTGGAGAAGGAACAAAGGAATCTGTAACTGGTTGTGATCAATTAGTTGTAAATACCACTGCGCTCAGACCAGCCTATGCCACCTGTTGGAGTAACCAATCCTTTATCATGGGGGTTAAATCAGTTACTGTTAATTCAGTGTGGCTTCCATCTTCTAAAATGTGCTGGTTCTCACTTTTCCCATTTGCTTTTGTGACAGGTTTTGAGGTTTTAAAAATTGCTTTGCTGTAGGTTATGACAGTTTAAGTAGAGGTCTGTTTTTGGGATTTTAATTTGTATTTCCCTGATTATTTCAAGAGTTGACATCTTTTACATGTTACTTTTTTTGTCTCATTCCTATTCAAGTCTTTTGTCTGTTTTCTAAGCATTGGGTGGTGGTTGTTGCTGGTTTTTAAAATATATTTTATTTATTTATTTTTATCTCCAACAAAGTGCCAACCAGCTGTTTGGATTTTGAGACAGGGTCTTGCTCTGTTACCTAGGCTAGATTGCAGTGGTATGATCATAGTTCATTGTAGCCTCGAACCCCTGGGCTCAAGTGATCCTCCTGCCTCTGCCTCCCAAGTAGCTAGGACCACAGGCATGTACCACTACACCACCTAATTTTTTTTATTTTTTGTAGAGACAGGGTCTCACTATGTTGCCCCAGTTGGTCTACAACACCTGGGCTCAAGTGAGCCTCCCAAAGTGCTGGGATTATAGACATCAACCACTGTGCTTAGCTGCATTAGTTTTGTTTTGTTTTATTTTTTTCTTTAAAGGGAATTGTAGGAGTCCTGGACACCAATGCCTTGACAGTTTCTGGCTTAGCTCATCAATTTATGGGTGGACCTTCTGGTGAACAAAAGTTCTAAATTTAAATATCATTAAATTTATTATTATTTTCCTTTGTGATTTACATTTTTTCCTATCTTATTTAAGAAGTCTTCCCTACCCTGAAATTATAAAAACATTCTTGTGCTCATTTGGCAGCACGTATACTAAAAAATTGGAATGATAGAAGATTAGCATGCCCCTGTACAAGGATGTCACACAAATTTGTGGAGCATTTTAATAGATTAAATTAAAAGCATTATCCTCTATTTTCTTACAAAAATTGTGTAGTGTTGCCCTTCACATTTAAGCCTTGATCTACTTATAATGGATTGAAAATATTTGTGATGATAAATAGGGATCTGATTTCATTTTTTACTTATAGATGACTGATTTCTCACTACCACTTACTGAAGAGTCCACCCTATCCTGTGAGCTGCATCATCAGCTCTGCTGTAAATCTAGTTTTTCAGGCCAGGCAAGGTAGCTCATGCCTGTAATCCTAGCACTCTGGAAGGCTGAGGCAGGAGGATTGCTTGAGCTCAGGTGTTCGAGACCTGCCTGAGCAAGAACAAGACACCGTCTCTACTAAAAATAGAAAAATTAGCCAGGCGTGATGGTACTTGCCTGTAGTCCCAGCTACTTGGGAGGCTCACTTGAGCCCAGGAGTTGGAGGTTTCAGTGAGCTATGATGATGACACTGCATTTTACCACTCTACCCAGGGCAGCAGAGCAAGACTTTGTCTCCAAAAAAAAAAAAAAAAAATCTAGTTTCTGTCTGTCTGTGGGTATTATTCTGGGCACTGTCTTCTGGTTTATAGGTCAGTGTATCCACCCCTACACCATAATCACATTCTCTTAATTTGTTTGTAGAAGCGCTGCATGTTCTCTTTCTGTTTACTCATATTCTTAATTTTTTGTTTCTTTAAACAAATAATGAAATAGGAATTAAACACACAACTGAGGACTGTCAGAGTCAAAAGCTATTTCTTTGAAAAGCTTAGTGAAATAAACCAACTCCACTATGGTTAATCAAAGAAAAGAGAGAGAATGTATACATTGTAGGAATGGAAATATTGCAGAGGTTAATCATTAATAAGAGGATATTATGAATGACTCTGTGTCAATAAAAAAAATTCATCAAATATCATGCACTGACCATCTCTCATCCACTGAACTAAAACTGCCTGATGTCCCTCTGGATTATATTTCCTCTCACCCCAACCTTTTTAGAAGGAATCCCTGTGAAGAATTTGGTGTTTCTCATTTCTGTGCATTTATATATACTCTGCTGTACATGTGTGTCTATCCCCAAAATATTTATAAGTTGATGTGCTGGGTTTTAAACCCTCTATAAAAGGTGTTACATACAGTATAAGTTCTCCAGCCTGCTTTTATAGTCATCATTTTGTGAGACTCAACCATATTGATAGCCTTAGTTCATTTTTTAAAAAAATTGTTGTGGGGGATTCTATTTTATGAATATATTACATTTTATTCCTTTTCTTACCGATGGATATTTAGGTTATTTTTCTATTATAAACAGTGCTGCTATGAATATCATAGACAAGGGCTATAAGCTAGAGTTTCTTTAGGATAAATACATATGTACAGAATTGCCGAATGGTAGCACATGCCCATCTTCAACCTTGCTAGATGTTGCCATATCATTCTCCAAAGTAGTTGTTTAATTGCTTGATTTTTTTTTTCTTTCAGTGCCTGAAGACCTCTCATTAGAAGAGAGAGAAGAACTTATAGACATTCGTCGAAGAAAAAAGGAACTTATTGATGACATCGAGGTAAAAAAAAAATCTCTAGTTTTTTCTTTTGGGTAAAATAGTAGAGTAGCGTCACAAAAATGTAAAAAAATGGATGTTTAGTGTGTGTATATAAGAACCATACAAAGAGACAAAGCAAAAGAGTTTTCCTGGTTGGTGAAGCAAAGACTACACACCAGTCCGTGCAGACCCTGGGTTGGAAATCAAGACGTTGTAGAACTGTAGTCAGCAGTGATCAATCAGCTTATGGCTCAAGGGCCATAACTGGCATGTTTAACCAGCAGTGATCCTCAAAAGTATTGCTCTCTAAAATTGTGCAATAAGACCTTGTTTCGTTTACCATTATCTCTAGCACCTAGAATGTTACCTTTTCCATTTTTGGCACTCAGCTATCCTTTGAATGAACACCTAGGCATATATTGGGTTCCAGCTATGTACCAAGTGCCTCGTAGACACAAATTAAAGATAAATAAAAACACAGGAAAATAAACATCATCTTTCCCACATTTGTATACTTTACTCAGAGGGACAGGGTGGAGGAGGTCCCACAGGAGAAGCAAATGAATAAAACCACAATCTCAGAGTTGGAGTGTCTATGATTGCTACAGAAATTATTCAGAAGGCCAGCTCTGGCTCCTTGTGTTTGAGGCTTCCTTGGGAAAGTCAGTCAGACATTCAGCTCTTCTTTGAGAAGCTTCCCAGTCATTGTCATTGCCAAAATAAATGTGGCCTCACAGGCTAGGCCTTGTCCCAGACAATAACCCCTTTCTGGGAGCTTGCATTTTAAGTCTGAAGTTTCTTGGCATACAGTAATAGGGTTCTGAATAAAAATGCCTTTGTATTTGAAAAGTAATTCATGGAAATTTTTCTTCTAAGGTTACCCTGAGGCTCCCACCCAGTAGGGGCCACATTGAGGGAAAGGGGAGTCTTGTCCCCTTCTCTGAGTGTCGTGGGGCAGTTCTGTTCCCCCCAGGCTCTGTCCATAGTGCTTCATCTCAGACGAAGTGATAGAAATCATCCTGAGATTGGCAGTTAAGTAGCTTGATACCAACCTAAACATGTTTGAGCTTCACCTTCTCCCCTGATCTTCCCAAGAACATAGGTAGCATTGAAGGGGAAGGGAGGTGACCGTGAGAAGGGCAAGGTTGAATAGTGCAACTAAGTGAACTCAGGACTCATGGCTTTCCTTTTGCTGGTTTGTGTTATCTTTTCACACCTGTGATATGATACTCGTCTAGTGTCTCTTCCTGGTTTTACACACAAATACCCTATTATCTGCCTAGTGGGCTCCTCTGATCCAGTATCTGATGAGAGGTGGACAAATAATTTTGTTTTCTCCTGAGTTGACCATGGAGCTCTAGCCATATTGTTAGAAGTATTGGTTTTCCCATCCCTGTGGTGCTTAGGTGAGACCTCAGGGAAGCCTGTGCCTAGAAAGCTAAACTTTCTCTCAGTCTAGGAGGAGGAAGGTTAAGACCCTTGCCCCCAAATTCCTTCTGTTTTGACAGAGGCTGAAATATGAAATTGCAGAAGTGATGACGGAGATCGACAATCTAACTTCTGTAGAGGAGAGGTAAACAGTTTATGGCTACACCTTCAAGTTATTTAATTTCTTTTCTCCCAACCTCCACCTTCCAGCTGAACTTACAAGAACTGATGACTACAGCAGGGGTGGAAGGGTTGGGACTGGGAAATGGGGAGCCTTTGGAGTTGTTCATTCCTCTTCCTTTCCCCCACCCCCATTCCTTCCTGCTCTTCAGGGATGGGTCAGGGCATCTCTGGATGTTACCCGTCTTTCTAAGTCATTGTCTACCTTGTAGTTTTGGGAATAAGCACGGGCACTTCAGAGTCAACCTACATAGAAATTCCCTATCCATATCATAAGGAACTGTGCTTTATTAAAATAACTGGTTTTGATCATTGGCCTTTTCTGAAGAAGTATTAATATATCTCATGTTATCTAATGTTAAAAATAGTGAAGGCTGCCATATAACTCCTGCTTCCAGCATGGAGGCTGGAGGGCCCCTCCAAGAGGGCCTGTGCTTTCCTTCATTGAGTTGAGAGGGAATACGCTGAAGGGCCGTGACTCAGTTGCACTGGGGGACAGCAGAAAGTCACTGCTCTGTGAAAAAACCTGCCAATGATTTTTTAAATTATTTCATGTGAATAGCAAAACTACTCAGAGGAACAAGCAAATAGCTATGGGAAGAAAGAAATTCAACATGGATCCCAAAAAGGTAAGAGAATGTTTTTTGGAATGCATGCAGGAGATTTATTGATTGATTTTTAATGGCTGTCTCCCTTTTGGACAGAAGTGGTCATATCACCTCATAAAAAGAATAGGCACTGATGTTAAATTTGTTATCAGAAGAAGGGCTGCCCATGAATGGGTGAAGTGAAGTATCCTCTTGGGTTGGCACCCTGGGTGGAAAGGCCTTTTTCTCAGTATGGACTTGTGCATGAGGAAATGGCCTCACAGGAGTTCTTGAACAGCTCAGCAGGCCCAGCATGGAGCCAGGCAGAGCCCTTGCTGTCAGGTTTATTTCCCTTTGTCTTCCTTCTTGAGCTGGGCCCTATAGCTTGGGAATCACATGATTAGTAAGGGGCAGAGGTAGGAGTGGAATCCAAGTGTACAGAGTTTATAGACTTTTATCTTCTGGATGGGTTAAATGGTGTAAATAAGAGGACTTTATTCCTTCCATTCACCTTAAAAAGAGATTTCTTGTTCTGTATGAAAGAATAAGAAATCTCTCCAGATTTAAGCTAACATCTTGCTCTTTCCTCAAGTTGGATTTTTTTTTTGAAGACAGAGTCTGGCTCTGTTGCTGTGCTAGAGTACAGTGGTGTTATCACAGCTCACAGCAACCTCAAATTCCTGGGCTCAAGTGATCCTCCTGCCTCAGCCTCTCAAGTAGCTGGGACTACTGGTGCACACCACCGTGCCCGGCTAATTTTTCTATTTTTTGTAGAGATGGGGTCTCACTTTTGCTCAGGCTGGTCTTGAACTGCTGGCCGCAAGCAATCCTCCCACCTCAGCCTCCCAAAGTGCTGAGATTATAGGCGTGAGCCACTGCCCCTGGCCTCAAGTTGGATTTTTTAGGAAAACATCTGAGAACAGTGAAAGCTGAAGCAGGTAGCTTCTTGTTTTTGAGATCAAAGTAAAGGATTTGGCAGAATGTATAAAGGTTTTTGGAAAACGTGACTCAGTTGTAACATCATTTTCATTCAGGTAGCACAAAAGGTAGGAAGGGTAGAACTGAGTCTTTAGGGTCTAGGAGAGGGATGATGTGTCCATGGAAAGGTTTTCTAGCTGCAGAGCTGGTTCACTGCATTCCTTATGGTCTTTAATCAGTGTTCACTTTTAACAGTTTCCTTGTTTTTCTGACATTGAGCCTTTCTGCTAATTAGTTATTTGTTCACTCAATAAATGTTTATTGATTGCAGGAATTACATTTTACAAGTTAATGTAAAACTTATATTTATAAGTGCAAGTGCAGTTAAAAACGATATTTAAAGAGATGTGTATCATTACTCCCTGTTTACCATTTGCAGATTTGGATTTTCTTAAGGTCTAGCACATCTGCAGCTGGAAGAGGGTTTTTGTTTAATTTGGACACTCTAGCCACTGTGAAATTTTTCCTATTGCCTCCTAATTCTCTGCCTGTGGGGCATAAATCAACTCCAGAATGGAATGAGTCACTTTTGTGAATTTGGTAATGATTCGATATTTGAGGTTAGTTACAGTTTTTTTTTCTTTAGGAGTTGAGTCTACAGAGTTATCAGCGGATTTAATAAGCATTGGAAGCATCTCAGGATACTTTACAAAAGTGGAAATTTTCAAAACTGGACCTTGTGTTTTAAAGGGACCCAAGTGCAGCATAAGAACACCAATAAGTTCATGGATAAATTCTAATCTCATGAAATAGAAACAAGTACTTATTTTTTTAAGTGCTGCTACCACTGCGCATCAGGTTTTAGCTCTGTGAGCATAAAGTTACCCTCATGCTTGTGAACTCCTCTCTGTCAGGTTCTTGCCCATCTTATTTAAATGTATTTTGTGTCAGATTTATAGTAATAAGGGCCGATGTTGAGAACTTAACTATTTGCCAGGAACCATGATAAGGAAGCACTTTACTTTAGTCCTTACCTTATAAGGTGTAGGGGCTTTCATTTTCATTCCTGTTTCACAGTTGGGGAATGAGGCACAGAGCAACTAAGGAACTCAGTACCATCCTGAGCAAGGAGCCTGGCTCCAGGACTCGCACTGTAACTGCTGCTGTGTCTGTGAGCTGGACGGGAACCTCTGGGGTGGGTTGGTAGGTAGCCTTGAGCACAGCCTGGACAATCCCAGACCACTAGTCACCCGTGTGGTGTCTTCCTCACCACATCTGAGGAAGTAGCTGTTTAATCTGGTTTGCCTGGACTATGGTAAATTGCTCAGGAGCCTTCATTTTTCATTCCTCTTCACCAAAAAGATTCTTTTTATATTAATTACTGGTTCCGTCCAACAACTTATTTGTAATTATGTTGCTCGATAAAAGCAGATGGCACATTTAGTCTATATGTGCCCTTTTACTGGGAAAAAATTAAAATTCCTTGGTTTTGTAGACTTGGACATAGCACTTTTCTTAGTCTGCTAGGGCTGCCATAGCAAAGTACCATAGCCTGGGTGCTTAAACAACAGAAATTTATTATTTTCTCACAGTTCTGGAGGCTGGAAATCTGAGATCAGGGTCCCAGCAGGGTTGGGTTTTGGTTAGGGCCCTCTTCCTGGCTTGCAGATAGCTGCCTTCTTGCTGTGTCCTCACATGGTAGGGAGTCGGGGAGCTTGCTTGCTTGCTTGCTCTACGGTATTCTTATAAGAGCACAAATCCCATCAGACCAGCCCCCCACCCTGACCTCATGTAACCCTAATTATCTCACAGAGGCGCCATCTCCAAATACCATCACATCGGGGTGATTGTATCATTGGGCTTCAACATATGAATTTTGGGAGGATACAGACATTCAGTTCATAACTACACAGGATGATCTCACAAGCTTCAGAGGCAGTCCAAAATTATATCTAGTGCCCCCCGTCCCCCATTAAATTATGTAACTTTGTGAAACATGAAGATATTGTCAGAGTAAATAAATGTTTTTGGGCTAGGAGGAAATTTTTTAAGTTTCCAAGGAATAACATTTTAAAGAAGGAGCTTTGGTTTGTTCAGGTATATAAAATTCTAGAAGTAGCACTTGAGTTTATAAATAAGAGGAAAGCTTTGATTAGATCAAGGAAGCTGAAAACACTCTACAGCTTCTCCCTTTTATTATCAATTTCCTAGAAGTGCCTTAAATAAAAAGATATAAATCTATATAACAAGTAGGATTTCAGTCAGTGGAGTAGAAATTGAGGAATCCCTAAAAGAAAGAAAATAAATGGGATCAAAGGAAGAAGGAAACAATGCCCAAAACACATATAAGAAAGAACTGCTGCAGGAAGTGAGAGCAGCTTCAGGGTTCAGCAAGCTCAGAGGAGGCAGATTCGAGGAATAAGACTGTAGTAGGGACATTGAGACTGTTCACCCTTTGCTGAACGTGAGCAAAGCAGTGATGTGTGCCCCCAGGTGGGAAAAGCAGGAGGGAGCACTTAGTGCATGAAAGCAGGTAGCATCCTAGTGGCTGGCAGCACTAAGAAGAAGGAGAAAGACCCACTCCCAAGAGACCAGCTGTTGGTACCCCACACCTGGCTGCCTAACCTGCTCCTCTGCCACATTGCTGGAGGCAGCTGCAGTAAAAACCAGAAGCAGACCTTATTCTGTTAACAGGGCTAACAGTGACCTTTAAATACACAGATGAACACCCAGCCAGCCAAGTACCGCCAAACATTGGAGGAAACCAACACTGTGAAAGAGACGTGAATCTGGACAAATAGAAGAACTAATGCTGGAGGAAATACACAAAACAGAAACAAAAGAAGGAAATTTTTTAAAGTAGGATGTTTGTATTATAAATATCATCAAAGGGTTATGGTAGGATATATCTTATCCATGATACAAAAACGCTGTGAAGGCCGGGCGCGGTGGCTCACGCCTGTAATCCTAGCACTCTGGGAGGCCAAGGCGGGCGGATCATCCTGAGCTCAGGAGTTCGAGACCAGCCTGAGCAAGAGCGAGACCCCGTCTCTACCAAAAATAGAAAGAAATGATCTGGACAGCTAAAAATATATACAGAAAAAATTAGCCGGGCATGGTGGTGCATGCCTGTAATCCCAGCTACTCGGGAGGCTGAGACAGTAGGATTGCTCAAGCCCAGGAGTTTGAGGTTGCTGTGAGATAGGCTGATGCCACGGCACTCGCCCCAGGCAAGAGAGTGAGACTCTGTCTCAAAAAAAAAAAAACGCTGTGAAAAAGAACTTTGGAAATGCAAAAATAGGAGTGTCACATAATAACTTGAGCACTGGGCTGAACCAGAGAGAAGACATGGCTGAAGAGTGGATTAGTGTGCTTAGGAGAGAGAGAGGAAGAATTCTTTATATGATTTTGCACAGCACTGCAACAAGACATGAAAGGTTGGTCCAGCAGCCCAAATTTCGTCTGGTAGACTTCTCAGAAGTAGAGAATGGAAAATGGAGGAAATTTCAAGGAAATTTTGGAATGTTTTAGAGCTAGACTAAGAGAAAATCCTTAGATCCAAAAGCCCCACCAAATGACAAGCAGGATAAATTTTTAAAAGACCTACACATATGGCCGGGTGCGATGGCTCACACCTGTAGTCCTAGCACTCTGGAAGGCCAAGGCAGGAAGATTGCTTGAGGCCAGGAGTCTGAGACCAGCCTGAGCAAAAGTGAGACCCCATCTCTACCAAAAAAAAAAAAAAAAAAAAAAAAAAAAGGAAAGAAAACCAGATGTGGTAGCTCACGCTTGTAGTCCCAACTACTTGGGAGGCTGAGGCAGGAGGATCGCTTGAGCCTAGGAGTTTGAGGCTGCAGTGAGCTGTGATGACGCCACTGCACTCTAGCCTGAGCAACAGAGCGAGACCCTATCTCAAAAAACAAAACAAAAAAACCCCCCAAAAAGATCTATAGATAGATACATCAAGTAAAATATCATAAAACTTGAGAATAAGGAGAAATTCATTAAATTTTCTAGGAAGGAAAGACTAGATTACCTAAGAAGAAATGAGAATCACAATGAGCTTATTGTCAGAGACCCACCAAATCAAAGACGGTAGGGAAACTGTTGTCACCTAAGGTCTGAGGAAAAATTATTTAAGACTCAGAATTCTGTCTATTCAGACTGTCACTCACAAGAGATGGTAGGTAAAGACATGTTCAGATGTACAAGGACTCAAAAAGTTAACCACCAGGACTTTGATCTGTAGTAATTGAGAGATTGGAGCATTGCACCTCAAAACAAGAAATGAATCCACAGAATAAAAAAGGAAAGACATGCAAAGAAACCAGCAAAACTTATGTAAGTCTAAATGAGAAATTGATGGTTTAAAAAATATTTTTTTAGCTGGACACAGTGGCACATGCCTGTAGTCCCAGCTCCTTTGGAGGCTGAGGCGGGCGGATTGGTTAAGGCCAGGCTGGGCAACATATAATGAGAACGCTCTCTAAAAAATTTTAAAAAAAATTTTTTTTAAAGTCTCAGTTTATCTCAATATATAAGTAGCAAAGGAGAAAGGAAGGAGGGAAGTAACAGTTGGCTAAGGTTTTCTAGATGTTGGTAGATAAATATAAGTTTAAATATTTGTTAAAATTCTAAGAGTAACGATGAAAGATAGGAATCAAATAGGATTTCTAAATTTGGAACACAGGCCTTCTTTTGTGAGTATTTACCAAGTATGTATTAGTATCTTAGGGCTACTGTAACAAATGACCACAAACTGGGTGGCTTAAAACAACAGAAATCTATTATCTCACAGTTCAGGAGGCTTAGAAGTTCAAGGTCACCTCTGAGGGAGACTCCCTTTCATGCTTCTCTCCTGGCTTCTGGTGGCTGCTGGCAGTCTGATACTCCTTTGCTTTGGTTGCATTGCTCCAGCCTGCCTCCATCATCACACGGCCTTCCCCTCTCTGTCTGTCTTGAGAACACATGCCACTGGACTCACAGCAGGCCTGCTCTGTGTCTTCCTGCCCCTCAGCTTTTCTCTGTCTCACCTCCCAGGTGCAATTCCTTTCTTAATCATAACTGGTCTCTTTCCCTCTGGCTTTCGACTCCATTTTCTCTTGTGGTTTCTGGCCTGAACTTACCCAGTGACTCTGTTTTCCACAACCAGGGTCTCAGTCTCTGGCAAAGGAAGCTGGAGCTTTGTTAGGGCCTCCTCCTCTGCCTTCGTTATGTGACCTTTGTGGCCACAGAAGAAATCACTTTGTCCTGAGCCCGTTTGCTTTTCTCAAATCCCTATAGGTTGTTTCATAGCACTCTGTAAAAAACGTCCTAGTTTTTTGGGAGTGTTGAACTTATGGGCAGGTCATAAATATCCAGAAGAGCTCACAAAAGCCTCATCCCTAAGCCCATTCAGTTTGGGGGGCTTCGGCTAACAGTGGCCAGGGCCTTAGCTGTGCATGGTCGGGCCTCCAGCCTTGTGACTGCAGAGATTGCAGGACCACTAGTGATCCCTAAGGGCAGCCCTGTCTCTCGCTGCCCACCTCTAGCCACTGGCTTCTCAACTTGCCTCACTTGTTTCCTCATATAAAGTGAATAGCAAAGCAGCAGTGTCGTCATTCCTGTCCCAGGCTTTGTTTTCAGGGAACTTGGGCTAGGACAGGCACATTTTAGGATTAGAACTTTGTTGTTAGACAGCATATACATGTCTTGAGATTTAGATAGTACCCATTTAAATTCCCACCAGAAACATATGAGAATTAATTTAGGATTGTCAAACTTTTTAATTTTTTGGAGAATAACATACAGCATGGCACACAAATTTCAAATGTACAGTTTAAAGAATCTTTACAAATTAATATACTCATATTACAGCCCAGAATAAGACATAGTTATAGAACATTACAGGGCACCTTTTCCTCCTAATGAGTTCATTTGCCAAGGTAACCAATATTCTATCACCATAGATTAGTTTTGCCTTTTTTAAACCTTTACGAATAGAATTAAAACATACTAGTCTGTGTCATCTTTTAGTCCTTATCATGTCTGAGATTGATTCATGCCATTAAGTGTGCATTCCATTTCATTGCATGTAGTCTTCCATCATATGAATATACCAGAATGGATTTATCCGTTCTCTTATTGACTGACTGTTGGGTTGTTTCCAGTGTTTGGAAATTGTAAATAAGGCTGCTATGGATGTTCATGTATTTAAAAAATAGTAGAAAATCTCCAGATGGACCATCAGGGTGTGAGGCAGCCCTAGTCTTAGGCATTAAGAATTTTAGCTGTAAGAGCCTCTCTGAATTTATAGAAATAGCCTCCTGGCAAATTCCTGAATTCCTTATTATCTTACTAACATTGCCAACATTTATTTTGAAACTAACTCTGAAGCTAGTAAATTTTTGCTGCTGTTATAGGTCCTTGGGACTTCCAGGAGACAGAATGGAGCTGACTCAGGACAGGGGCAGCCCCTTGCCTTTTGAGATTGTCAACTATGCTGTAGGCCCTTAAAGTGGGCAGCATGAGTTTTGACTAGCATAAGCTTGGTGGCACAGTGTTGTCTGTTAAAATGTTCTCTGCCTCAGATAACAAAATCCAGTGAAAAGTAATTTAAACAATGGAGGTTCATCTTTTCACAGAGCTGCTATAGCAGTAGGTGGCTCCCAAGTGGCAGGAGTGAGGACCCTGGTGCTCATCTTGGCCTTTCCCTTGTAAGATGGCCACCTTGGTTCTGGTCATCTATCTGTGTTTAAGGCAGGAAGGAGGAGGAGGAGCAGTGTCAGCTCAGGAGTTACTGTTTCCCATGTGTTCCTGTCTGGCCAGATCTGTATCACAAGGTCATTTATAGTTCCAAGGGAGGCTGGGAATCTGATGATCTAGTGAAGGATGACAGGGAAAAAGGAGGTTGGGATGGCTATTGGATTGGCCAACCAGCAGCATCTATAACGTACAGTGTGTTCCTCCCAGACACAAGACAGATCATTTTCCTAAGTTTGGGAAATCTGATATTACTGTTATTTCTGCCTTTATAATTTCTAATAACCACTTATAATGGTTTGTTCAGTAACCCATTTATTTGTCTTTTAACCTGTTAACTTGCCAGGAGGAATAACTGTGCTTTCCTTTGACAGATAAAATGTAGTATGGTGTTGTGAAAATCAGATTGTGCAGTTGTATGGGTCTCTCTGGTATTATTTTTGCTGTGTCCAAACCAGTAAGGTCATTACACTGAGTGTATTTCTGTCTTTGAAAAATGAGTTCGAGTGACCCTCCTAACTAGTGCTTCCTTTCTAATGTTCTGCTTTAGGGAATTCAGTTTCTAATAGAAAATGACCTGCTACAGAGTTCCCCAGAAGACGTTGCCCAGTTCCTTTATAAAGGAGAAGGCCTAAATAAGACTGTCATTGGGGACTATCTGGGGGAAAGGTAAGTTGAAGGAGGATGAGCAGCTCTACGTGGGCCCACCCGGCCCTGCAGCCTGGCTTGGGCTCATGTTCCCCTTTAAGGGCTCTTACTGCCTATGGGCATGACACAGCTATGGGCTATTGGTGGGCTATTGGGGTACACATGCTCCTCCCCAGTGCAGTCACTTCCTCCCCTGAGTCTGTGTGAGGAGAGAGAGGTGTTAGGGTATTCTGGGGCCAGGTGGGATCTGTGTTCCTCTGGAATCCTTTATTCAGGGGAACCATGACAGAACCCACAATGCCATGCCTCTTTTTCCTGCTCTTGGAAAAGCAACTTAATTATCTTTCATTTTGCCCAGAAATGCACCAGATTTCTTAGTGGTTTTCTTTCCCTTATTACTTGGGGTGTGAGTAAAGGTG
>RJWJ010011998.1:0-43025 GCA_004363605.1 Indri indri
GTAGAGATGCAGGAATCAGTCTGTAACTAAGAGTTGAAATAAACAGGCTCAGTATTACACAACTCAAAGTTTAGAGCTAGAATTTTAATCTAGGTCTATTGATTCCAAAGCCTGTATCCCTAACCAACATATTCCCAATATGCCTTCGCTGCATGCATGAGAGTGTGTGTTTATGAAACCAAGAGCTAAAATAATTTATGTTCCTTTGAACTTTTTACTTTTTACTTTTAAAAAAAGGAGTTGAATCTTTCTTAAAAACAAAAACTCACAGAGAATGTCAATAAGTAAAACAGATTAAAGTGAAATTGCTTTGGATCAATCTGGGGTGGATGGCCCAGAGCTGGGTCTGTTCTGTTTATTCCATCTACCCTGGTCACCCTCCTTGAGGTACCTATGAATTCCATAATGCCTGAACTTAATCTGAAACCACTGACTTAGAATATCTCTCCTTTTCTAGGCATACAAGCAGATGTTTGTCTTATTTAGTAGGAACTGATACTTGCAGAGACAAATCCTCCCTACACCCAAGCTCTTCCTCAGCAGTGAGTTTAGGCATGGGGGGGTCAGAGTCACACAGATACTGTTTACTGACCCTCTGCAGCAATGACTTCAACAGGACAACTGGTGTCTGCTGCAGGACTGGGTTTACCAACTTGTTTGTTTTCCCACACAGTACAACTCACCCTCCAGTTGTCTGATAAGCAATTCAGTAGAAGGAAAGAAGAGGCCCTGAAAGCTCTCTTAAATGACATTTTTATATGCTTTGGCAACAGCTGATCTCAGGAATAAGCTGCTTAAAAGGGGGTTCCTGAACATTTATTGAGAGATTCTTAGTTGGCTGTTCTGCCCTAGCAATCTGAGTGTCATTTTTGAACCAGGATTTTCAGAGAATGTTCCAAAATTAATGTGGAATATTCTCAAGTAGCTCTTACTTTTCTACCTAAGAGGGGACTTTCTGTAAAAGACATTATATACAAAAAATAGGTTATTATATTTATATTAATCAAAATGGCTTGTTTTGTGACCCCTTTTTTTTTTGGTAGTCATAGGCATGGCCTGTCAGGATCCAGATGTCCTAGAATATACAACAACTTTAATGGGTAACTCTTACAAAGAAGATTCTTTGTCTCCTTAAGACTGGTCTTTGAAGTATTTTTCAGATTCTGCATTCTGGGGGGACCCACTGATGCCATCTGGACCTGGGGATAGGTATGGGAACAGATCCAACAACCTTGAGACCCTCCTACCCAGGAAATCTCCCAGCTGAGAAGATAATCTCTATTTCTCAGCCCTATGAATTCATCCCCCACCAATCAGCAGACCCAATTCCCTGGCCTTTCATCCACCAAACTATCTTTAAAAACCCTTTCTCCCAAATTCTTGGGGAGATGATCTGAGAAATCTCTCCCAACTCCTTGCATGGTGCCTGCGATATTAAACTCTTTCTCTGCTGTAACCCCTGCTGTCTCAGTGGCTTCCTCTTGAGCAGTGGGCAGTAAACCTGGTTGGGCTGTAATGAGACAGGCATTAATTGCATAATTACACACAAACACGTTATGAAAAACTAACTTAGGTGATTCTTATCCTATGCATTCATTGTATTCTGTAACTGACTTTGTTACAACAATTGCCTTAATATATCTCAATTGTTTACTTATCTGTATTTCTTCTCACTAGACTGCTAGCTACTTGAGGGCAGGGACAATCATTTGTCACCATAGTGTGTAAGTGAGATCTGGGCTCTGGAATCAGACGACCTGGGTCTGCATTCTGGCTCCACACTTACTATGTGTTTTTGGACAATTTCTTAAGCTCCTTATGCCTTAGTTTCCTTATCTATAAAATTATGATAGTTATAATATTAGTTACTTTGTAGGGCTGCATGAGGATCAAGTCTCAGAACATGTAAAGGGCTGAGAATAGTGCTTGACATACAGTAAGTGCTCAGTAACTATTAGCTCTAACCATCTTTCTAAACCTAATGTTTAGCACCTAGTATTTAGCACATGTAAACATGGTGTCTAACACCTCAAATGGCTTTTAGCTTAATATATAAATATACTTAAATATATTAATAATTCTAAATTCTTTAACAATCATATTCAATAGTTTGGTAAATATGACTAACCTTAAAAATTAATATGTGCTTTTACCATATTTCAGAAGTTGAAAATTTGATTCTAAAATACATCATTATTTCATGAACCTCTAAGAAAAATTGTTGTCAATTTAACAATGGCACAAATTATTATACCAAATTCAAGATTTGACTCTAAGATGTATTACTATTTTATGTGCCCTTACGGAGGAAAAATAACCACCAATTAAACTATGATAATGTTTTTTACTACTTAGAATTGTTATTTTATGCTTATGGAAAGAATTTTTCTAAACTTACTTGGGTTTTTATTTTTATCATACATCACATCAGTATGAAGAGCTATGGCCAAATTCATGCAGTCACAGACAATGACAACTACATCACAAATGCTGCCTGGCTGAGAATGATTTAAGACATCATCGATTGAAAGGTATATTTTGATTTAAGAGATGTTAAAATGTCCATGTTAGAATCAATGACATTATACATTAGGAAGACCCTCAGACTATGATGATTCCTGATTCCCACTCTGCAGTAGTAACTGAGATGGTCTGTGATGGCAGGTGTTTTCAGCTTTGCTGAGATACATACTGCATGTGTTTCCTGTCTGGTGCACAGGACAGGGTTCCTCAGTTAGTGACTGAGCCTGGTGGGTTATGCGCTCCGTTCACACAGCCATGAGTACACCTGTGCAGAAATTGACACTCTCCTGGCCATTCTATTCCTAAATGTAAGAATATGTAAGGCCCTAACGAATGGCAAAGGTTTAATGTGGGCAGTTACAAAAAATAGACATATATTCCCACAGGGGGAAAAAAACAGGCTTTCAAAAAACCTGCTCGAATAATTCAAAATAGCTACCATTTATGCAGGGTTTACTATGTTACCGGGCACTACGGTAAGGGCTCTGTCAACATTTCCCCTATTGAATCGATCACAGCTATCAACTTTATACAAAAGATGTAAATAGATCCCTTTTGCAGATAAAAAATTTTCTCTCTGGACTAGGTAAGTGATTTGCTCCAGGATACATGGTACGAGGGGCAGAGCTAGGTTTTGAGCCCCATTTTGTTTGAATCTATTAATCCCTGGACTATACTGTCTTCTATAGTTTACACTGATTATATCTAAGCAAATAAATCACTGCTTCGAACTTACTGAAATTACATTAAAGTTAGGGGGAATTTTTCTGTTTGTACTATAATTCATTTTTCCTACTAGATAATTCTAAGATACCTCAGGAAAGCATACTTTATGAAAATGAATATAATTTGAGGAGTAATAGCACAAAGTACAGATTTATCTTTTTTCCCTAAACTGAAAATGGCTAAAATCATCTTCCCAAGGACATCTGCCACCTCCAATTACCATTTGAAAATATTCATTCTGCATCATGGCTACAAAATAATGTGTGCATTATATATATATATATATATTGTTTCCAAGGTCACTTTTTTGGGAAAAGAACCCCACAAATTAAAAATAGTTACAGATTAGAACATAGGGGCCACTTATTCACGAGTGTACTTCAGTCTTAATAAATAGATACACATTTCTCTAATCTGGAAGATCACTCTCGCATATAATAGATGGAATTGAAGTTATGATTGTCAAATGAATTAGAAAAAAAGAACATAATAATCTCTACATATGACTGGTATACAGCAATTTGAACAATCACCAATGTTCACTCTTTAATTTAGCAAAGGACATTTTTTTTCTCACTGTTTTGTCACCTCACTGATTCTTATCATCCCTCCCACTAAGCTGTTTAAAGCAACCTTGACCATACATTGGAATCACCTGGGGGAGCTTTTAAAAAAATACTAATGCCTGGGTCTCACCCCAGAGCTTAAGATTTAATTGATCTGGAGGATGGCCTGCGCAACAGGATTTTTAAAAGCTCCTCAATCATCCCCAGATGATTCTAATGTGCAGCCAAAGTTGAGAACCACTAATATAAAGAGTTAGATAATAAAAAACACATCTGTCAGTTTGAGAAAGAAGGCTGACTCAAATAGCTTAACAGTGATACTTTTGAATTAGTTACAGATTTCCATGTACATGTTATATCTGTTCGTGTAACACCATAGTTACGTTGCCAAATACTCTAGGCATTTCATGGACCAAAAAAAATATAACCAGATCATTATCTCATTATAACTCTGTTCCTAAAATGATCTTATTTGTTTTAGGAATTGTATAACAAATTTGTGTTTGGACCATAGCACCATAAAATCCGATAGTACTACTGTGTTGGGGGAGGGGAGTGGGAGCGTGCAGTAATAAGGTTTAAAATTTATAATTTGCCATCTTGGGCAGTAATCCTGGCCAAGTTTCATAAAAGACAATTTGACACACTAATAAAACTTCTGCCAAAATAATCTTTTACAGAGCCAAAGTAACTTTAGGTATGATAAACTGGCCCCAGTGCATGGACTTCTGAAACAAACAATTGTAACAGGCTATCTGTACTTCTGATATCGCTGTTTTCTCAAAAATCATATGTAGAAGAAAGCAAGATTCTCTATAGCAAATGGTAGAGATGCAGGTAGGCCCCCAAATAGGAATAATTTCTATTCATACAGAATTTTATAATTTTTAAAGCTTCTTTGCAATGAAGTTCTTTATTTGGTTTCTATGGTGATTTAAAGTCACCTCACTTCTTGGTAATGTTCTTCCTTAAGTAAATGTTTTTACAGCTCAAGTGGTGTAATAATAAGGTAATTTAAAAGAAAATACATCATTGGTTGATGAGAAGCTATCATGACGCTGTCAAGAAAGTTAAGGTAAGTCACTGTCATGTTGATATCTGGCATTATTGCTGTTTCTAATTAGCACATTTATCTCTGGTTCAGATTCTGCATCATTATACATCAATACTCCACTTTACATAGCCCCTTAATGTTATGTCTTCTAAATAGACAATTGGCAACCGCAATAGCAAACACCCCATAAGAGGAAAATATGACCTCTTAAGAAGAAAGTGTCATCTACTGAGACTCAATGTCAGCAAATGAATATTCAGTCAAATAAACGTCTATTACTTCCACAAGCCACTGCAGTAAATCAGTTTTAAGAAGCTGTACAGACACGAATATCGTATCACCTTCTCTTACCCCAAATCAATCTCTTTAAAATGGAATCCCTTTTTGTTTGGATTTTATATGGCACATACCACACTACAACAAACTGTAGCTATTTAGCTCAGACAATATAGAGCCTGTGCATGTGCTCCTGATGGCAGTCCTGATACTGGTTTCTACTTACTTCAGATTTGTGGCACCCAAGTTACATGGGTTTATCAAGTTATGTGTTTGTGAATGCTGCAATGATCCTCATCTATAGTATCTTTAACAAACACGTGCTTATTCTTGTAGTAAATTGACTATCTGTACACACATATGTATATGTATGTGGATACATACATATTTATATAGAGAGATATGTAGATACTTGCTCTCTGTTTTACTGATTAGAGTAAGTATACTCAGATTAAGTCATTAATGCAAACACTTGGTATACTACAGGAGGCACAGATTGCCTGGTAATGCTGGGAATTTCCCCCAGACAATTCCTTTAAATGACTCACTATTATTTTTATATACTCATTTAGTTAAATTCACAAATTTAACTTTATCAGTATTTTAGTGTTCTTTACAGAAACTCAGAAATTTCAGTATTCTGTAAACTGTCCCTTAGCCTACTTTAGGCACACATGAACTTCTTGTTCCCATTATAAAGAGTCTAATCAATGTGAAAATGTTCCTAAATCTAAACTTGGAGATAATTTTAAAATTTAAAAGAAAATGTTAAATTTCAATAGGAAATGTTTTGTATTTAAGATTTGGTCATCCCTTCTAATATTGACATGGCAGAATACCAAAATTTATTTTTCATAATCTTTTACTTTTTAAGGGTTAGTCCACTTGGGGGGACTTTCCTTCTGTTAAGAGTCATTGACTTGCATGTTCCACACCAATAAGGAACAATTTGGAAATGTAATAACTTTAGTTGCTTTCTTTTAATGGAAGTGGAGAGAGAGAGAGAGAGTGGTATGATATATACATTTGATTTAATAAATACAACAATTTAAAATTTAGGTCAGCATTATAACAGGATAAAAGGGATAGTAAAGAGACAAAGGAAGAGAATGGCATAAAGAAAGAGAATGAACTACAGAGAGATTGGTAAAAGAAAAATTGCTCAGAAGGACCACAAATTGTTTCTGATTTTAACTGCAGCTTCCTTACATGTTTCTTCTTTACTGGACAGTTGCTCTCAGTCTCACTATCCAAAGACTGTCCAACCCCCTGGGTACACCTAAAACCACAACAATTCCCCACTTTTCACTGGCTGTCAGCATCTCCAGCCTGTCCCAGAGGTCTCAATCCTTTTATTGGACCAATGATGCTATTAGTTCCACCTCCTTCCCACCTTCTCACTTCTTCAGAGGTAGCAGAGCATGGCAACCAAGAACATGGGTGCTGGGGTCAGTGTCCAATATTTACTAGTCATGTGATCTTAGGCACGTTGCTTCATCTCTCTGTGCCTCAGTTTCCTCACCTGTAACATTAATATATAATAACAGTACCTCATTGGGGTTATTGAGAGTATTAAATGAGTTGATGTATAGAAAAGACAGCATAAAAGACAGTAAGTTAATCCACTCATAAATTGATGGGCACTTGGGTTGATTCCACATCTTGGCAATTGTAAATTGTGCTGCAATAAACATTTGAGTGCACGTATCTTCTTGACAAAATGACTTCTTTTCCTTTACGTATAGACCCAATAGTGGGATTGCTGGATCAAATGGTAGGTCTACTTTTAGTTCTTTGAGGAATCGCCACACTATTTTCTGTAGAGGTTGTACTAATTTGCAGTCCTACCAACAGTATATAAGCATTTCTTTCTCTGCATCCATGCCAGCATCTATTGTTTCTGGACATTTTAATAAAAGCCATTCTGACTGGGGTAAGGTGATATCTCATTGTGGTTTTAATTTGTATTTCTCTGATGATTAGTGACATTGAGTATTTTTTCATGGGTTTATGGGCCATTTGTCTATTTCTTTTGAAAAGCTTCTTTTCATGTCTTTTGCCCACTTTTTAATGGGGTCGTTTGCTGATTTGCTTGCATTTTTGTAGATTCTGGTTATTAGCCTTTTATCAGATGTATAGCTTGTGAATATTTTCTTCCATTCTGTAGGTTATTTGCTCTGTTGATTATTTCCTTAGGTGTGCAGAAGCTTTTTCATTTAATTAAGTCCCATTAATTTATTTTTGTTGTTGCTGTGATTTCCATTGGGGTCTTTTTCATAAATTCTTTTCCTAAGCTGATATCTGGAAGAGTTTTTCCAACATTTTCTTTTAGAATTCTTATGGTTTCATGCCTCACATTTAAGTCTTTTACCCATGTTGAATTAACTTTATGAGTGATGAGAGATAAGGATCCTGTTTCAATCTTCTGCATGTGGCTATCCAATTTTCCCAGCACCATTTATTGAATAGGGCTTCTTTTCGCCAGTGTATATTGTTGTCTGCTTTGTCAAAGATTAGTTGGCTGTATGTGGATGGCTTTATATCTGGGTTCTCTGTTCTGTTCCATTGGTCTATGTCTCTATTTTTGTGCCAATACCATGGTGTTTTGGTTACTATAGCCTTGCAGTATAGTTTGAAGTCTGGAATGGATTAACAAAATATGGCATATGTATACCATGCAGTACTACTCAGCCACAAAAATGAATGAATTAATGCCTTTTGCAACAATTTGGATGGAACTGGAGACCATTATTCTAAGTGAAGTATTTAAGAAATGGAAAAACAAATACCACATGTACTCGTTATTAAATTGGAACTAACCAATAAGCACACACATGCACAGAGGGAAGTAAAACTCAGGGGGGAGGAAGAGATGAGCAAAAACCTACCTAAGTTGTACAATGAACACTATCTGGGTGATGGGCACACTTATAGCCCTGACTCAAGCACTACAGAAGTGATCCATGTAACCAAAAATATTTGTACCTGCATGATATTTTGAAATAAAAATAAATAAATTAATAAATAAAAGATAGTAAGTGCTACAGAAGTGTTTGCTATATGTATCCAACAAATATTTATTGGGCTCCAACAGAATGCTAGGCACTGCAGGGAGTGGGTAGGAGAGCCCAACATCTGAAGTATCCCAGCTGATAGGCTAAATTCTGAATTCTATTCTCCTTAAAAAAAAAAAAAAAAGATAATCTACCACAGTGTGAAAAAAAATTTGACTGCTGTTTTTTAACCATATAATTTGCCTAAGATAAAGTTTGTTTTCTTCCACTTAACTAATGCCTGCTTCTTCAGAGGCTGCTCCGTGTGTGTGCATGTGTGTGCACATGTGTATGTGTGTGGAAGGATGTGTTACCTACATTCAAAAATACAGGTTTTTCAATTGTTGGATAGGTACTCAATATTTGTCGAACAAGCATATAAATATGCCTTTCACATCTTCTGGCCTCCCTTTTAATGTATTTGGGGGCAATAAAAGTACAATTCTAAAGGGCTGCTTATTACATAAAAAATAGGCAAAAGAAATTCTGCCATTGTTTTTAGGCAGGAAGTTCCTGTCCTTAGACCTCGAGGCCCTCCCTCTTAAATCATCTTCCTAGATTATAAGGCCTGCAGAGCAGAGACGATATCATATCTTGTTTGGCACATACCTTCTAGCATTGTGATTTGTCCTTTGAAAGACATTTGCTACATTTTTTAAATGAATAAAGTCTTGGATATGCAAATAAGTGTATTTCCTAAGTTCAGTTTTGTTGTGCTTTTTGTGTGTATAGCAGAAATGCCCACAAGGTAAGTTACAACTTTTTTTTTAAAGAAATGTTTCCAGAGACAAGAAAAAAAAAATAGAATTAATCTGACCAGGAAATAGAAATCTTACTTGATAAAACAATTTTGTTAAAAATGAAAAATGGCATTAATTATTTTCTTTAGGAAATTCCAAATAACTAGAATTGCTGATATATTTTTTCCCATTCAAATTGACAGCTGGTTTGAACATTCATATGTTCATATAGCCAATATAACAGGGGAATGGAAAGTGGCTGGTTATGGTATCCTTTACATAAGAAAGACATTCAAATTTTAAAAGCCAAATTGAATTTTAACAGTTAATCAACTCATGTGGATACATATGGCCTTAAATCATTGCTAGCATAAGTCTTGCCTATAAGCACTGTTAGTGTTAAAAAAAAAAAAAAAAAGGCTACAAACCATGTTAGTTAATTCAGTGTGTTCAACATTGCTTATTTAAACAAGAGCCTAAATCATAGGGATTCCAGCATTGTAAAAGACTTTGAGACTCTTTCATTGTACTGATGAAGAAACTGGCATGTAGAAGGCTGAAACATTATAACCAGAAGTAGAAATGCAAGATACCAGGTTTCTGGGTCAATGACCACAATGTTTTGATTAAGGGGTAGAGAAAGTTTGACCAAACATGTAACAGTTTTATTTTCCATTAGTCTTTTTAAATTCCTCTACCAATGAGTCTGAGATTGATTGAAGTTGTTTGACTTAAATCTTAATTGCCAGAATTTAGCTTTATAGAACGTATAACTTGATCTCTTCTATGCAGATATTTTATTAAATAGGTTACAGAATTTTTGCTGCCCTATTATATTTTTACAAAAGAACATAAGTCTAGAGCCCAATATTCATTCTCTGACCATAGTTCTATTAGAAGTTTAGTGAGAAAATGTGGTCACTGTCCCCTTGACATTTATCTCTGAAGTTAGGGTCATATACCAAACATCCATAATTTATTCAAATATATGAACTTACTGTCCTTTAATTTCTTGAAATACCTTTGGATTCTGGTATGCTTGACTTATGCTACCTTTCATGAAAATCAGTTCCATAAACATATTAAGCAGTGTGAAAAAATCATTTTTCTTTTTGTTGTTATTCTATAATATTTCCTTCAATTGGCTTTGAGAGTGAATTAAGGTACCTTGGTCATTATTCAGGAATTATTTACTAAAAGCATTGTCCTAGGCACAAAAAATAGATATAGGATCGGGCCTTTCCTCATTCTAGTAGGGGGAATATATTACAGAAATAATCGCACGAATAAATATTTACTTATAAACTGTGATACGTGTTACATAGAATATATAGAATGTTATGAATGAGTATAACAGGACTATCAATTTTATGCTGTCTTATCAGAGAAGGTCTTTTTCATGCTTATGAACAAGGTGAGAAAAGACTGTTACACGGACACAAGAACTTTCTGATTACACCCTTTGGACAATCTCGACAGGAGGTGGTGACCTGGGAAACTGGTCTATCTGCCCTGGTGGATATGACAGTACAGTGGAATGGGCATAGAATTCCAAGGTTCTATCTACAGTTCTGTCAAGAACTATCTTTAAGACTTTAGAGAAATCATTCAGTGCCTCTGATCCTCAATTTCCTTGTTTGAAAAAGTCTAGTACTTCAACATCCTTTTCTTGGATTACAAGTACACAGTGTCCACTACGTTATGAGCCTAAATTGGATAAGCTCCTTACCTCTACCACACACGGAGTATATATTATTGAAAATTATTTATCACCATTTTTAACCCACTCGCATCACTTTGTGATGTTTACTTTAGCTAAGTTATTCTGGGATATTACAATCCAGAGAAGTTAAAAACATATGCATTTTGACATTTTACTAGGCATACCTTTGAGATCTTTTATAAATTATGATAAGCCTCTAGATTGCCCTAAAAAAAAAAGAACTGAAGAATCACTCTTGATATAGAAGCATCCCATTTAAAAATATTTTGTTTTACTTTTTTAGTTATAGAGATATTCAACTGGAACATAAAGTTGATTATCATGTCAAATTAAACTACTTTACTTGCAGCCCCAAATGAAAGCATATTGTTCCTTATTGGGTCTTTTCCAATTAGGTAACTATTTGTGCAATACAGAAGAGGTAACCAGAATCACAAGTAATCAGGCTTCTTAATCCAAAATGATTGTTTGCATATTTCATCCAAATCTCTTTTATACATTTTTCAATCATTGTGCATACAATTTTGTTTTCTGAAGCAGAAAGCATACATTTAACCTGATTTTACACATGAGATATTATAAAGCATCTCAGGAAAATTTAAGTGACAATGTTGAGTAAAAATACCAATTAACGATATGGTGGGTGATATCTTTTGTTAGCTTTATTTACTAAGCAGGACATGAGCTGATCTCACAGAAAAGGATTTACCAACAAGGACGAATTAATAGTAAAAATGTTAGTTATAATACTCACCATTTTATATTCATGTATCATATTCCACTGAATGAATGAACCATAATTTACTACAGCACAGCCCTTATGTTGGACAGTTTGAGTGGTTTTCATTTTTATACAGTATAAATTACACTGGGATAAACATCAGGTATATAGTATTTGAAAAATATTTTGGATTATTTCCTTAGGATAGATTCCCAGAAGTAGAATTACTAGGTTAAAGGATATGAACATTTTTATGATTCTTGAAACACATTGCCAAATTGCTTCCCAAAAAAGGTTATATCAATTTACAAAGCCACCAGCAATATGGGAAAGTGCCCTTCTCATAATACTCTCACAGGTATTTGGCATTACACAGTTTTTAGATTTGCAAATTTTGTGGGCAAGAATGTAGTACCTCATTTTAATATCTATGTCTTAGATTTTTTAAAGGCAAAGATCAATACTTTTTTACATACAGTTTAATAACCTTGAATCTCTAACATGTTTAACTATCTGTGATGTTTCGATATTTTTATAAGACTATACAATATTATATGTGATATATACTAATCCCTTTTCATAGTACAAACCATTTTGTCTAGTCTGTTGTTTCAACTTGCTGGGTGTGTATGCATAGGAAAATGTATTAAGGATTCAATTTTTGTACCTGGTAAAATATATATTTTCTCCTGCGATTTTTTTTCTGTTGCTTTTTAGCATAGTATATCATAAGTCCTCTCTATATATTAAGTACTCAAATTATTCTAATTTTTCAAGGGTGACTTTCTAAAAACTCTTGAATTCATCTATTCATCTGTAATTTCATTGACGTGTGATATAAGGCATGGTTCTAAGTGATCTTTTTCCAAATTGGTAATTTGTTACATCAGTCATTAATTGTATAATCCTTTTTTCTGTGTTTTAGGTAAAATTTCATTTGCTATATGTTAAATTATCTAATTCTTGGTTACTTCTTTTTCAGTGGCCTGTCCTTGAACCAGAGCTTACTGTTTTCTTTAATGTGGAGTTTCCTCACATGGCTTTTTTAGGATTTTAAAATTGCTCTTCCCTATTTTTTATTATATCAACTTTAAAATTTTGACAAATTCTAAAACAGTCTGCTAGAACTTTAATCATTTTTTAAAATTTATATAAGAACTTAATTTAAAAACCTTAAAAGAAAACAGCATTTATTTTTACCAAATCTATACCTCTGCATTTATTCACAGTTCCCACCTGTTATAAAAGTAGTGCCTGCTCATTAAAGAAAATTAGAAAAATACTGAATTTAAAAAAAAGGAAAAAAGTTATTCATAGTCACTCTAAAATCTAACTATAATTAATGTTTTGGAGTATTTTTCTTTCAGACATTTTGTCTTGCTAATTGTAAAATTATGGTGCATATTCGTTTGACAAATATTAATTGAGCCTTTACTTTGTGCTAGATACCTTGCAAGGCATTGAGTCAGACTCTCATTTCAGGGAATAAAATAGACAAAATCCTATGCTTATTAGCATATTATCATAATCTGTTTTTGTATTTTTGCCTACTCCTCACAAGTTTTATTTTAATAACTGCAAATTTCATAGTGTGGGTGAATCAGTTTGTGTAAATCATTTTTCTATAGTTGGATATTTCCAATTTTTCAATGTTACTTTTTCCCACATTTAGAATGTTCCCTTAAGATACATTTCTTGAAATGGAGAAATTTGGTCAAAGAGTATAACCACATTTAAGGCTCTTGATAAAACTTCCAAATTGCTTTTCGAAAGGGTTGTACCAACTTTCACTGCCACTGGAAATGGACAAAGGGAAAAAATTTTTTTTTTAGCCAATTTGCCAGCAATGATTATAGTCACTAAAAATTGTTTTTGTTATTTTGATAGGTATCTCATTTTAATATTCCTTTTTGGATAACTAGTAAGGCTAAATTTTTTTTTTATAATGTCAAATAAATATTTCTTTAAAATTTTTTCTCTTCGTGCCTTTTGCCCTTCTAAGGTGCTCACATTTTTGTTTCATGTGTAGGAGCCCTTCATAAACACATGAGCCTTTTTGGGTATGTACCCTTCTTTAGAGTCATCTCAAAGGAGAAAATCAGGAAATGATTACTGAGTTAATCTGAAACCCTTGAAGTGAAACCAAGGCTTATGCACCTTTCCATATGCAGGGGCCAGCTGCTGGTCTGGCACACAGCAGGTTTTCCACACATGACACAATGAAGACATACCTAGATGCCAAGCAGTGCATTGGACCTTGGGGGGTCCAGAGACACTGGGACTAACATTGGCAAGCATGGCTTTGTAAACTAAGGCTGGACCAAGAAATACCTTCCTATTAAACTAATCCGGTTTGTATGGGTAGAAAGAGAAAATTATATAGCAAGAGGATATATGTAAATGGAAAGCATCAGAAACAGAAAAAAGGAAGTGGGTAAAATGAAGGGATATTGAAAAGAGTTATTGCGCAGAAGGAAACGAAGCACCCTAAAATCAACAAAATAAATTAGCATTTATTCTACATCTATTAGGTATGAATTATGCTGCTGGCCATGGTGGGTGAGTTAAGATCTGCAGCCTCACCCTGGCTTACATGATCACTCAGTTCAGAAACTTCTTAGGCAACTCAGTGATAGACCCTGTATAATCTTGGTTATATACACATATACTTATGTATATAGATAACACTGAGACCCATTGAAAGGCTCAGGAAAAAGCATCTCCTCAACTAGGGAGGTGTAATGGATTCTGGGGCCTGCCTTGTCTGCCCTTACTATAAGGACAGGTCTCTTTTGGACACATTTGGCAGAAGAGGAGAAAGGAGGTAACTGTGGTAATATTAATATCTGTTGCAATTGGATTCAGTATCTTTCTTTATGTTTCTATCCCATTCAGGGTCGTAAGTGAGAGGCTGGCAGGACCCCATACCAACAGGAGGGAAAAAAAGAGACTGAGAGGGAACAATCTTGAGGAAGCTGGGATCTGCTTTGTGGTAGTATCTTGAGGAGCGTTATGGAAAAATTTTTTATTATGTATTTTATAGGATAACTGCATATACAAATTACAAATTTGTAAGCCCCCAGAGTGTCTATAAAATATGATCTCTAATTTCAAGAATAGACATAGCCCCTCAAAAAGAGAGAAAATAGTAACAAAACAGGGTGTCCTGTGAAGAACTTCACATTCGAAGCAATTCATAACTTACAAGTTGCTTCTGGTCAAGGTGATGGGGTCCTATTACCTTGGAGGGGAGCTGTGAGCTGAAAAGAATCATCTGAACAACCTATTTAGTAGGCTGAATGAAGGCAGCTGGGCACCCAACATTGTGGGGGCAGGCCACTACTCTCCCTAACCTTCTGGAGATATTCGTTCTCTTTATGGTGACTTTAACAATATGATCAGTATTATTTATTGAACACCTGTTAAGTTCCAGGTATTGCCAAGAGTATTATCTATATTATCTATGTTATCATTGGCCCTATTAATCCCTCTAGGTCCAGCCCAGTGTTTCTTCTTTTGACCTATACCCCATATTCCACAACTCCAAGCTGAATTAATAATTCCATTACTAATTATTAATTGACAATTAAGAATGCTTTATTCTCATTGTTTACTCCTTTAATATGGCACTTCTCATTCTGTAGCCTTACATTTCTGGCTGCCCCACTACACATTGAGCTAAGTAAAAGCACAAACAACCCATCTTCCCAAGCATTTAGTAGTTCCTAAATATTCTGTTGAGTGAAACTCCATGACTTCAAATTCACCAAAGAATCATGAAATGTCTGAGCAGGAGAGGACTTAGAACCTTTGATACAAGCTCCTTTTACATAGGAGAAAAATTAAGTTGAAATAAGTAACTTGCCTGAGGGCATATAAACTTGGTAGAATGAGGATTAGAATCAAGGGCCCTTGCTTTTCAGCCCAATATCGTTTCCTCCATAGAAGATGTTACCAAAACACAACTGAGTATCTTTATCTCCCAACTTCCCGGCCCCACCCGAATCCCATCAGCAACTGGCATTTTAGGCCTTCAGGCTATTTCTGTGCTATTAAATTTCCTAAAAGAACCTATTCTTAATATATAGCTTTCCATTTATAGCTCCCCATTCCAAACAAAGCTCAAACTCCAAATTGGCTGGTTTTTGCTGTATAGCATCACATTGTGAAAGCTGGGGGAACCCTTTGCTTGTATTTTCACTAACAAGTTCTTCCCACAAGCACCCTTTGATCCAGCCAAATCAAAATGCTCCTCCGCACTCAGACCATCCTTTGCTGAGATAGGAGAGACATTCTTTCTGTTCATTCTAAATGGAATATGAACAGAATATTCATCCTTATGAATATCCATTCGTCCTTATGAACCTGGTGAACTTTAATCAACTGTTCCCTTTCTGCACTGGGAGCTCCTAGCAGAGTAGGAAGACCTAGTCACACAGTAATTGAATGTTTGTGTGTCTAGTACCTAGCAGCATAAAGCCCTAGATAAAGTTCACTGAATGAGTGTGTTTTTGGAAAATTACATAAATATAACTTACTCTTTAGAGTTGTGAGCAACCCTTTACCAAAACTTTTCTACTTGGCGGAAAAGTATGTTGGCTCATTCAGTCTTTTCTTCTGTTCTTTAAGTCTGGTTCATCTGTTATAATTCTGCCATTCTCACTCTCTCTGTGAACTCCACATTCTCCCAGCACCCCTGGCCCTGGACACTTGTGGGAGAGGAATTCACAAATTCCTTCGAGCCTCCATCACTGGAACAAGTTCTCAGTAGCTGAAGAAGGTCTGGGCTGCAACAGGAAGTTTTTGTACTCTGTCTACTTTGTGCCCAGGGCAAAAACGGCAGAGTCCACCTGGAGACTCTGCAAAAAGAATGGTAGAACAAACAAAACTAACCTTCACTGTCCCTATCTGAAGCTTTTCTGGGTGGACACTCTGACCCAACATCATTTAGGGCTTCTCTTTTCAGAACTGGCATCTCCCGTGCAAGGCAGAATAGTACCACAGGAAACTGTCAAGTTTTAGCCTTCGCCCTCCTCCGCTCAACTCCTCTCTCCCACTTTTTAAAATCCTGAGCGGGACATTTAAAAAATTGTTTTGCATTTTTAAGCTTTCAAACCATCCGAAAAATAGTCCCCTTTGGCAGCGACAGTTGCAGGCTGTGAGCCAAAGAGAAACAGATTGGTCCCCTAGTCTCCAAATCCCTGTTACCTCCCTTAAGGCCCCTTCCTCTAGCTCCCATGAGGGGCAAGAGGCAGCTTCCCTCTGCCTCCGTGCTGGCCTCCTCAACAACACCCACTAGTCCCAAGGCAGAGGCGGACTCCCAGCCACGCGCCCAGGGCCCTTGCCTAGGTCCTGTGGCCCCGGGGTCCCCCAGCGGCCCCTGCGCAGCGAAGGGGATGTAGCCAGTTCTGGGTAGGTGGGTAGCCCAATGGGCAGCCTCGCCCCAGAGGCTGGCCCAGGCCGGAAGCCACCCCGCGGCACGGCGGCCCCGCGAGACGGCGCCCGCGCCCCCGCCTTCTCTGGCACTGGCTCCGCGGCCAAGGGCGGTAGGGGCCAGCCCGCCGGGTCCCTGCCGCGCTCTTTGTCCTGGCCGCGCGCGGGCGGACGCGTGCGCCCCCCGGGTGAAGGGAGGCGCGGAGAGCGCGCGCGGGAGCGCGCGGGAACAGCTCGTGCCCGCCGGCCGCCGGCGGCGCGCGCCCCTCCGCCAGGCAAGCAGCGAGCACGCGCGCCGCCGCCGCCGCCGCGCCCGCCCCTCCCCCCGCTTTCGCCTCGGAACTTGCTGACTGCGCGGCCGGGAGGAGTCGAGCCGGGCGGCGGCGGCGGGAGGCCACAGCGCGCGGGGGTCTCCCGCGTCCCCTCCGCCTCGCCGGGAGCTCGCGCCCTCGCCCAGCCGAGCTCTCACCCCCCCCCTTTTTTCCGAAGGCGCTGGGCGGCGCCACCCTCCGGCCGGAGCCCGGCACTGCACAACCCCCTCCGACTTTCAATGTTCCACACTCCCCGGCCAGAGCCTCCTCGGCTTCTTTTTTACCCTCCCCCCCCTTTCCCCCCCCCAGCTGCCTCCATTTCCTTAAGGAAGGGTTTTTTTCTCTCTCCCTCCCCCACACCGTAGCGGCGCGCGAGCGGGCCGGGCGGGCGGCCGAGGTAAGGCGGCGAGGCCGGGGGGCCGCGTGGGGGGCGGCCGGGGCGGCGGCGGCGGCGGTGGGGGAGGGGGCGGGGGCGGGCAGCTTTGTTCGCGCCGGGCGCCCGCGCCGCCGGTGTCCGCGAGCCGCGGCGGGGCCGGCCAGGCTGCTCGCATCACTTGGCGCCCGGCGCGGCGAGCGCTGCCCGCGGCCCCCGCGCGGCCCTCCCCACAAAGGGCCGCGGAGCTGCGTGGCCGCCGGCCGCGGCTCGCCTCCGCGGGCGCGGAAATTTGTTGTACTTCTTGGGGCTTTGTTTGTTTGTTTTTCCTCTGCTTTTTTTTTTTTTTTTCGTTATTTTGGACAAAATGTCGGTCCGCGATGTAAAAATTGAGCGAGGAACCTTGGTGGCATTGGTAGCTTTGCAGAAGGTGCAGTTTGGATTCTGCTTTTCCCAGGGTGGCAGCTCGGTCTTGGCCGGATGAATCTTCTCTGCTGGCTGTGGAAACAACTAGAGCAGCTTGTTAGTTGATTTTTAAATTTCTAAGTGTTGTGTTTAAAGCCTTTACGTGCACAGAGGAGAAATCGCCACCTTAAATAAGCATATGGGCGATTAACAGGGTGTGTTTTCCTCTCGGAAAGGGAATTTGGTAGCTTTGACCAATGTCACTGTGTAAATATTTAGACGTTATTAGTGACTTTTTAGCATTTTTCAGCGAGATCTGTTATTTACAGTGTGTCATATGTTATTAATGCTCGTTGCCTAAGTTCCTTGGCAAATCTGTTTCATGCTTTCTGAGAAAGTAGACAATTGATAGATTGTCCAAGAGATGGAAAAAAATGTGAGTGGGTTTTCTAACTTGAGTTCGGTAAATCCCTGAACGCTGGCGTTGTGAGACACATCACCTCCCCTATAACCTTGTTGTACAATAAGTGTGAATACTTTTAAAGCTTTTTCATTAAAATACGATTTTAGGTGAATACTAAGAGAAGAAAATGCTCGTTTTATTGCTTAGATTTAACATTTTCTCCTTTCACCCCCATTCTTTTTAAAAGTTTTCCAAGAGATAACTTCAGCAAGATGTCAAGTGATAGGCAAAGGTCCGATGATGAGAGCCCCAGCACCAGCAGTGGCAGTTCAGATGCGGACCAGCGAGACCCAGCCGCTCCAGAGCCTGAAGAACAAGAAGAAAGAAAACCTTCTGCTACCCAACAGAAGAAAAACACCAAACTCTCTAGCAAAACCACTGCTAAGTTATCCACTAGTGCTAAAAGGTAATGTGTGAAAGAGTGATTGAGCACAGTGTCAGGTTGTCTTCCAAGTGGTTGGTCGCTTTTGTTGGTTTTACATCAGTAGCAATGGTTAAGAAATATTTACTTCGTGATCAGTTTTATTCGTACTTGAAAGAGTTGTCATTCTTTAGGTGGTATATAAGTGACCTCACTAGTATTACGCTTTTCAGCAAACTTATCCTGAACTTTAGTAACTTCAGTAAGAGTGTCCTTGGGTAGAGTTTAGACTAGTATTCTGACAAATTGTTAAGGAGTTGGCAAGGAAAATTTGGCGAACCCAAATTAGATGGTACATCGGGGATGTTTCCTTCTATGGGTCATACTTTTCTTTAATGAAATTGACACTTCTAGAGATTAGCAGTGCCTCTCTTCATGAAACGTAATGATCAGAAATGATCCCATTTGCTAGAAAATTTGTGAATTCCAGGCCTTAGCTATATTCGAAAGCAGATTTAAAATTGTGCTCCAAGTCTGCTTCCACTTTTACAAACATAACTTTAAATCATGCATCACAGATATAACTTTTTGTAGTAAAGTTATGATTATCCCTCTGTGTTCTTGTAAGGGCAAAAAACACTGACAAGTAGCCATTTACAATTTTAGGTGTCACTTGGTGATTGGAAACTTTCATTGTCCTTGTGCCTCTTCACTCTAAAACTTGTTGGATGTGCTTGACACGTTGATACTCAACAACAGGAGAAACATTTTGTTGAATATAAGTGAAAGATCACTTGGTTCCTGTTGATTTGTATTTTCTGTGATGGTGAAAAAAAGATTCTATCATTGGAACTCCATCAGCGGTGGTAGTAGTAGTGGAGTATCCACAAACTCTAGTAATTATTCATAAAATGTATCTGCAGCATTAGATTATTCTTATTACAACTAAAGGAAAAAGAAAATATAGAAACTGATCAAATATTGCATTCTGTGGTGATTCAGAAATACTCTTATTTTTCTATGGATTTTCACCTTTATCATATCAGTAATCAAGTATTGATAATGAGAATATTTTATTGAATAACAACAGTCTTTGAAATAATTTAATATCCTCCTTCATTTGTTGTAATCTTGTTGAGGAACATGTAAACATACCTTAAGTTTTGAAAGCATCTTAAATTTGAGTAAAATCAGAGAGGTGCTTTCTCCCCTACCTTAATTCAGGGCTGTATATTTTATCCTCTCTCTCAAAATTTATTAAATTTAAATGCTGCATCTAAGATCAGGGAAAATTAGAAACGGTTAATGACAATGCCAAATAGTCTTTGGAAGTTTTTTTACTAGTAAAGATATTTGTAAATTTTAAACTTTTTTTAACAGGTAAAATATTGTCAAAACTATTAATGTGCTTCTGTGATGGCCTGTTAATTTTTACCTCAGTAAAAGTGACTTGAAGTCATTGTCAAATATTCTAGTGCTTTCCCTCCTCCCTTTTTGTCTCATTTGCATATAAGCTTGAAAAGAGAATTTCTTTGCTAAAAAGTGTTTTAAAATAGATTTTATATCCTTTACTGAGTACTAGTGGAGGACTATTTCTTAAATCAGGTGTAAATGACTTACTTATTTACAGTAGCAAGTGAGAAAAAAAGCTGCAAAGTTTCTGTTAAGGGATTTGGGTTATGCCTCTGAGAACAAAGAGGAAGCAGCCATGTTAGCATTACTGAAGGCAAAGCCAGCCTTGCATTTAACTGCATGGTGGTAGAGGGCAGTGTAATTCCCCGGTTATTCTGTAGACTACCTCAAATCCTTTTTGTCTGTTCTCATTTCACTAACAGAATTCAGAAGGAGCTAGCTGAAATAACTCTTGATCCTCCTCCTAACTGCAGGTAAGAAATAAATTTTGTTGTTTTGATTTCAAATTGTGGAAAAATATCAAGAGATTTATGTGTTGCTCCTGGATATGTGTGCAGCAGAAGAGGCTACATATGCTTCTTTACAGCTTTGCAACTGCATTAGACAAAAATTGTCTAAGGTGAATTAAATAAAATTGAGAGGAAAAAATACTTTTTAGCATATATCATACATTGTGGATTTATGAATATACTGCTTTCGTGCTTCTTACTGAGATTAGTAGAAATAGGGTTGGTTTTTGTTCTGTTGTATTTCTGGTAGAGCGTGTTTATTCAGAAGTATATTGCAGAAACTTCTAAAATTTTGTTAAGCTTAAAAGTTACTGCTTATGTGCTATCTGAACTGACCTCCGAAATTTAGAAATTGCTGAATGTGGTGTTACAAAATGTAAATGCGGTAAACAAGAGTATAATTGTTTCTGTTTGATTTATTCAGTAACTTGCTTTAAGGACAGATTTTATGTGCTAAGCTAATGGTTTCAGTTTTCTAGAGAATACATTGTTGGAATTATTTACATTTTAAGCAAATGTCCTAATTGCTTGGGAAATTTCTCAGTAATTTTGGTAGTTGAAATATGTGTGTGAAAAGCAGTAAGTGAATTAGAATTGTGGGAAGAATTCATTTTAGTGGAACTCAGGCAGAATAATTTAAGATTGTTGGTTGGTATAAGATAACGTTAAAAGTTGCTGGTTGATAATTTTTTCCCCAGTAATTTTTTTCATTTCATCTGTAGTGTTCTGTTTTTTTTTTTTTTTTTTTTACAAAATTTGACAAACTTTTAATATTGTAATTTGCATAAAGAGATGTGCTCAAGAATGAGAGTGACTGTTAGAAATAAGGCAGTTTTATAGTTTGATAGGACAATGTTTTAGTGTCTAACCTGTATTTTTGCTACAAGTTGTGTTCACTTGTGATCAGACCCTCTCTCTGAAGTCTACTTGAGATGTAATAGGGTATAATCCAATTGCTTCTTATTGTGTGTGTTAACTGGACCCTCCGATAAGGTGATCTGATCCTGATTTATCCAGTGAATTATGGGTTTTGCTTATAATCACAGCCATTTCGGTTCAAACAGGAAACATGAATGTAAACTAATTTTAAGGAGATAGTGGTGTGCCAGATCTCAGAGTATTACTTAAGAGCTGTGCTGTCCAATAATGTAGCCACTAGCCACATGTGGCTGTTGACCACTTCAGTTGTGGCTAGTCCAAAATGACATGTGCTATAATGTAAAATACACATTGCATTTTGAAAACTTAGTACAAAAAAAGAATGTAAAATACTTCATTGATTTTATTTTATATATTTATTACATGTTGAAATGACAGTATTTGGGTATGTTTGGCTATAAAAATGTTATTAAAATTTATTTTTTGCCATTTTAATGTGCTTATTAGAAGATTTAAAATTACATATGTGACGTATTTCTACTGAACAGCACTGCTTTAGAGAACAAATAAATCAAAGTATTTCCTTCCAGCCTTCTAAATGGTGTGTCAAATCTGTAGCCATTTAGGGAGGTCAAGTTAAATTTGTTCTCTGGAAGAATCACTTAACTTGCAGAGTGTATTCTGATATTTCCCATTACAAAAGATGTAAAGACCTGTCAATTCAAAACTGTTAAATGTTTTTAAATTGCATGTAAGGTCAAACATTTTTAAAGGTTTCTGTTGATTTTCTGCAAATGGCACAAACTAGTGTATGTGCATAAATCTAGAGAGCCCAATAGACATGTGTTGAGTGACCTCAGAGCCATAGCCTAGCATTGCAGTTGCCGAAGAAATCTGATTTACGTGTTTAGCCCAGGAATGTTTCCTCAAGGTCACTGAGGATTATGTTAGAGGGAGTAGAATCTTTCTGTGAGATAGAAAGTTTCTCTTGTCTTATATTTTTCTCTTTGTGTGCCAGACTTCATTTAAGTCTTTGAAAAGATGCTCTGCATTTAATGATTAGACTAGTAAAATATCAAAACTCTGGGCTTGGTTGTGAACAATACCATATCTCATCTCTGCTTTCCCTTGTTACAACGTATGATAACTGTCAACTATTGCAAATGACATAGTTCTCAAATTCTTTTAATATAGAACTTTAATTGTGACTGTGTAAGTGATTAAAGAAAGAGCAAACAAAATGTAAATCTTAGGGGACTGGAAGAAGTTGCTGCTTCTTACTTGGGGACAGTCTTTTTCCATATGCCTTACGTGCAAGATATCCACATACTCTCATATGTCTTCAGATTCTTTTGGGTGGAAGAAGGCCTGGTTCTTGTCCTTGAATGGGACTTTGGGATACCGAGTTTTTAGTGGAGGCATTTTAGGATTTTGACAGATAAAAAGCTTGAATTTGTATTGTATTTTTCCCTTCATGTCAGATCAGTGATAGATTGTGGTGTTATGTTCTTTTAATTCACAGGTGCGTAAATGAGAATTTTAGCTTTATGGTGATTGTATGGTTTAAATTTATTAATTTATGCTATAATTAAAAATGAAATTCTGTATTCATAAATTCCAGAATATGTGAATTCCTATTGCCTGAGATCTGTGAAACCTAATACATTTGACTTTCATGTGTAGTTGTTTAATCAGAATTCCATTATGATTTTGAATATGATTTTTACAAGCTTGTCAAAGTATGTGACAGATTTAATTCTTCCTCAGGGAAGAAATGTGAAGTATATCTGTGTACATTCAGGAAAAAGTTGAATGAAATATAAGAAAACTCGGCAAAACCAGAATCATTTAGACTAGGGAGATTTTTCTTAAATCCCTTCCTATGTTTTAATTCCTTAGTTATTACACTTTTGTGTCTAATATATACCCAGGTGATCTTAGGATAGATTTAATTGTTAAAGTAAGTCAGTGGCTTTAAGCATGTTTTAATATATTTTGATAGTATTGGTATTTCTTTTCCTGACAGTATAGTTTGATACTGATGTTATTTCCTGATAGTTTGATATAGATGTTATTTCCAGTGATTTGATGGTATTTCAGGTTTTAGGGTATTGGAGGGTCATAGCCAAAGTGTCTTAAGCATAGGGATATAATATTTATTGGTTTCAATTTATACTATGTACATACTGTCTTTTAGATTAGGGTATAAATAATTGATAGACCCACGAGAGTGAAGGAAAATTGTGTTATGGACATTTCCCAATCTGTTTTTAAAGAAAATTATTGACTGGAATTGTTCAGTGATGTTTTATTAAGATATTTACATTCCATTGGTTTCCCAAAAGGTGTCCTTGACCTCTCTCAGAGTCACCACATGTGCAAACAGCAAAAGTTTAGAAAGGTACTGGGTTTCTAATTTGACCCCTAATTTCTTTTTATATATGAAAAAGTACAAATATCCACTCTTAAAATATTGTTTAATATGTTCAGATTAAATCTATTCTGAAGTAGATATTCTGTAAGTAGTTTTTGGATGTGGAAAAGGCCGTATTGGGGGTAGGTTTTACAATTATGAAGTTAATAGTATTAACAATATGTTGACTGGCAAAACCTGAAATCAGTTACTGTAATACTTGCAAACTTTGACAACTTCTTTAAAAAAAATCAGAAAAGAAGTAGTTAAGTTTTAAACCAGAACTTGCTCGTTACCCTAATTGTTTGAGGATGAGCTCTACTTCCTTCTGAGGGTTGCTACCACTTTCCATAATTTTCTAGGGTAGACTAGAACTTTGCTACTTAACAGGTGATCTGCAAACCTGCAGCATCTGCATCACAGGTGAGATTGTTGCAAATGCAGACTCCTGCCTCCTAAAACAGAAGTGCTAAGTCAGAACCTGAATTTAACAAGATTCTTAGGTGAACTGTATGTATATTAAGGTTTGAAAAGTGCTGGTACAGTAGCAAAGATGCTCTGAGTTCAGATCCATGCTCTGCCACTTACTGGCTGTGTTACTTTAGATAAGTTATGAAATATTTCTGTCCTTCAGTTTTCTCAGCTGTCAAATGGGAATTAAAATGATACCTGTCTTCAGAGGGTTGTTGTGAGGAGTAAATGAATTAATATATTTAAAGTTTTGTAGCAGTATAAATTGGGTCAGTAAAGTGGCCACAGCAAGATAAAAGTGGGAGACACAGTGTAGCAGCATGCCCTCACTCTCGCTGTCATTTTCTCCAGTGGGTCCACATCTTACTGTGGAAATAATTTCATCTTAACTCACCACCTTATTGAGTATGTATCAAGCAGTTTGTGTTAGTAAAAGCAGTTCTCTGGAACTTGAGTAAAAAAAGAAAATTAGCCTAAAAACATTGGACAAAGATGAACAAATACTGTATCCCTTTTAAAGGAGTATGCATGAAGTCATTGATAGTTAATTCAATAGAGAATGCTATGATTATGATTGTCCAGTAAAGTATAATGAACAATTTTTAGAAAGCAGTGATTCTGTTTTCCACCTTTTAAGTATCCCATTATAAGAATTTGTGGTTTTGTTGAGAATAGGACTATATCAGTATTTGTAAAATTCGGATTCTGGATTGATACAATTTACCGGTTACCTAAACATAGCGTTCCTTCCTTGTTTGTGGTCTAAGGTGAGATTTTGAAAGCTTTTTCTAATTGGTGTATGAAGACAGGTAATAATTGAAATAACATATCTACATAGCTTTGTGGACTGCTTATACAGTACTTGATTTTAAATCCTCCCATAGATACAGATAGGTTGCTTTTTTTTTACTTATACATTTAATTATTTTTATTGTTTTAGTTATATTAGTGTGTGCTATGTGAAGGTACCCTATTATATAGAACAAAATTGTGTCTCATTAATTATCTAGTCCTTTTATTTTCAACTCTTCAAAAAAAAAAATCCTGGAACTCCTTTTTATAAAAATTAAATCTTAATTGGAAGCTTGCTTTATAAGATAGGTAAAATGCAGAACTACTCTGACTGTAGGTATTTTTCATTTCACTGTACAGTGGTCATCTACAGATGGATAGTTTTTATTATTAGTTTTAGTATTAATTTAATTTTGGCAATCAGCAGAGACCTTAAAAATCATGAGGATTTTTCCAGGGACTCAGGCATTACTGATTATTTTAAATGGTTTTTGATCGAAGCGAGTTGATGTTTTGTTTTTCAATAAGCCAGTAGTTGCTTCAATACAGCTGTAATACAATTCTTTGGTAATGCTGTATTATAATTATTTACTTCTTTATCTACCTTCTGCAAGGGTTAACGTTCCTTGAAGGGAGAGATTGTCTTACTCATGTTTGTATCTCTTCACGTGATGCTTTGCGTATGAAGCTTTGCATATGAAGTCTCTTAAATTGACATAGAAATTCCAAGCAAAACAATGACTTTGGATTGGAGAAAATTTATTATATTATTACATATACTCTTTACTTTTTTTCATAATTGTGATATTTAATATGATTATTCAAAGGTTATTTAGCAACCGTTTTTATTTGCTTATAAAAGGAAATTGATAATCACAGTAAACCTCATTTCCTCCATATATACCAGTGCAGCAGAAGGACTGAATACTGTTGTGTGACTAAAAACATTTTCCAAAGGAATAACTGAAAACAATATTCTTCCCATCAAAAAGATCACATTTTTATTACAGTTCTGTTAAGTTCAATGCAGAGAATGTAATTAGAAGGTGGGTAAAAACTGTGCTTTTGAGAAAGTTATGTGGTTACTTTGCAGCTACATGCTGCAAATTGTGTTCCTTTCTTAGGTAGCTAATTGGTACTTTATTTCATCCTTGAATGAGTTGCTGTAACAACAGATGGATATGTTTAGTTATCAGGAAAATCAACAAGTCTTGCTTAGAGTGCAGGGGCTTTCAGATTGAAAAAGGAGAACTTGATCTTTTGTTCCCTACAAATATGAGATAAAAGCATATAATAAAACCACTTGTCTATCTAGAGAAATAGAAAGTAGTTTTTTCTTCCCATACTGCTTTTGACAGGTAAGTATTAATATATTTGGACATTTTGTTAGAATCTGGACGCTGAAACATCTTTAAACTTTTAATCTTTCTTTTGCCTCTGGATCATTGGTTCTCAACTAGGGCAGTTTTTACTCCCACGAGGATAGAGGACAACTGGCAATGGCTGGAGACATTTTCAGTTTTCATAACTGGGGGAGAAAGGGGCTACCACTGACATTTAGTGTGTAGAAGTCAGGGATACTGCTAAATATTTTGCATAGGACAAAGGACTTTGCGTAGTGCATAGGACAACCCCCCACAATAAAGAATTATCTGGACCAAAACATCAGTAGTAATGAGATTGAGAAACTGTGCCTCGGATAATTCGTTCCTATACTTTGCCTCTTGACTTTTCGGATAGTTTGCCTTTGATGTTTTTCCTCTCTTACCATTGATGCCTGCTTGATACGTTGACCTACAACTTTTTCAGACCTCGTATCCCCCTGTCCTGCAACTTCCATGCTATAGTTTACATATATCTTACATCATGTGACATATGTGCATATTATTTTTTATGCAAAACCACAGGAATGACTGCCTTGAGAACCTGCTAAATTATGGTCTTTTGAGGCCAGAAATGCTTACAGCAGTATTTTTATTTATTTATTTTTAGGTCTTTTACCAGTTAATTATACCCCTGTATGATGTAGCTTTAGGCTGGTTCTATCTATTATGTTCTGCTAGGAATACTGAATTAACATCACAGAGAAATACCATTGGAAAATCATCAAAATTCAGTTTTACATCAAATTACACACAGATTAGAAAGCCATGCATTTGAGTTTTATTTGCATCATTAAGATAATAAAGAGGTTGCTTCTATTGTCACAAGTCCACAATCCTTTATTTCAGATGTGTTTCAGAATGCTGAAATTTTCAGATTTTAAAAAGGTATATGATGTATTTGTTGTATTTTATGAAATATCCCCACAGCACTTCATAATCAAACACATTATTATTTCTAAAACAGATATGTGTGAATATTCATACTAAGTAGGATAAGTAGAAACTACGGATGGGTTTAGGTCAGTTCAGATTTGGTGTTGCTAGCAAATTATTTTGCATGAATCTTACCAAAAACTCTTTGATTTTTAGCACTTTTGGGATTCCAGAATTGTGGATAAGCATTTATGGTGCTATCCAGCAGTTCCCTCCTTCTCCGTGGGCATATATTTCTCAAGACCCCCCAGCGGAGGCTTGAAACTGTGAACTACATGTACTGTTTTTTCCTATATGTGCATGCCTATGATGAAGTTTAATTTATAAATTAGGTACAGCGAGACGTTAACTTCCCTTGTCATATATTTGGCTTCCCTTTGGCATATCCATATTGCCAGCATCACTGTTCTTGGGCTTTGGAGCCATCGTTAAGTAAAATAAGGGTTACTTAAACACAAGCGCTGCCAAGATGACTACTAAGTGACTAAGGGCAGGTAGCATATACAGCTTGGATAAGCTGGACGAAGATATGATTCAGGTCTTGGGCAGGGTGGAGCAGGGTGTGAGCTTTCATCATTCTGTTCTACTCAGAACAGGGCACAGTTTAAAACTTTGAATTGTTTACTTCTGAAATTTTACGTTTAATATTTTCAGACAGCTGTTGACTGCAAGGTAACTAAAACCACAGCAGAACTGCAGATAAGGGGCCACTACTGTACTACTTCTATTGCATGACAATGACTGCAGCTACTACTTATGGTGAAAGGGGTGTTTTTATAGTATTGGTTTGCTTTCCTTTTTACCTGTTTCCTATTAGTTGATTTCAGCTTTTCAGTTGTTATTTTTGGATCATAGTTTTTTTTTTGTTTTATCACTTGTATGCTTAAATAGAAAAAAAATTTAGACTCTTGATTTTAGTGTTCTTTCCTCTTAAGGTGAAACTATAAATTACATATCAGGGTTTTTTTAAGTTCTGTGTATATTGGATTAGTTTTCCACTTTGCTTTCAAATATTTTAATCATTCTATTCATTTTGGAATATCCCGAATTACACAGAAAGGAAGATGTTCTTTACTACTTAAGATGAAACTTGCCATTTTTATGTATGTATTTTGTCTTGCAGCATTTAAGTGCAATTTGGTTATAAAAGGAGACATTAAATTTTGCTAGCTGTGTTGTGATTACAGACAAACCTAGAAGTCTTAGTAGCTTAATATATTAAGGTTTATTTCTTGTTCATATGCAGTCACTGTAGGTCCAGGGACTCTGGGTAGCTCTTTGGTGTGTTGACTTGAATCTGTGCTGCTTGTGTCTTGGAGGTCTGCCATTGGAATATGTGTCCAGGCAAGAAACTTAGAGGGTCATGTGGCAATTTTTAAGTGCTTTGGTCTGGAAATAAAGACCTGAACTAGTCACAGGGTCTTGACTAATTGCAAGGTGACTGAAAAATGTGGGAAAGGATGTGGGTATTCAGTGAGATACCAGTTTCTCAGCCACAAAGGAGATACATGGATAGATAGATAACACACACACTCACGATCTTCCACAAATAGGTAACTTTCACTCTCACTTCAAAAGAGTAAAGAGGAAGTAATTGAATACCAGCCTGGTGCTGTACTGGGTTTCACAGTACAGTAACCTGTTAATACAATATTTTGGTTAATTTTCAAAACAACCCTGTGAAGTAAATATTTAGATTTCAAAACTGAAGGTGAGAGTTGTTGAGAACTTGCCAAGTGTCACATATGTAACATGTATACATAATAGATCCTGGGCAAAAATCTAGATTTACTTTTGACAGGAAAGCATTTTTTGTACAGTGCTGTTTGGGAAATCTGGTAAAAGCAGTCAGAGTTGATAATAGGTCTATAGTTGCATGCTTAGTGTAAGTATATCTCATGCGTTTGCTTCTCTCTCAGATGATCCAGAACTGTTCTTATAAGCAAGTAGGGTCCAAATGATGAGGTGGGGAAAGAAGAGAGTTTCCTTCTTTGTCTTGGGGGTGCCAGGCCCCTTTTACATTTTTCTTTTTTTAATTATCATTCAGAAGCATTTTCTTTTCAGGGAGCATCCCCAAGTGGCCAGCTCTCTCGTGTCTTACTCTCTTTTCTTGGGAGGAAGAAGGTCAGGGATTGAATGTGATCAGAATGGAAAAGGTCAATCTTTTGTTTTTCTGCCTTGTAGTTCTTTGTGTATGGCTGTCTTGTGGGCAAAGGAATAACTTTTAAATCTACCTCTACTTTTTTCTCTGGCGTATTGTGAAGCAATCATGTTTATGAATTGCCTTAAAGTTGGAAAAAAATCTCTCTGCAGATAAGAATTTCTGTGCTTTATGGGGAAAAGCTCCAGTCACATAGGATTTTGAGGGATTTTTAAAAGCTGATATCAGCAACGTGTGTGTGTGTTATCTTTTAATACTGCTACTAGGTCAGACTTTTTGCAGAAATTTGGCTTTATGTTAGGTCCTGAATAAGTCACAGTGTTTAGTAGTGTTTTATTAATATATAGTTTCATAGTTTATTTAAATTGTTCTTTCCTAAACTTGTGAATTTATACAAATATTACTCCCAGATGTTAGTATGGGGATTTGCTTTTTTCTAATAAATCTCTTTGGAAAAGGACCTGGTCTGCTTAGCAAAACAGACCTAATGTTCTCAGGGTGACCTGCCATGTTTATGTGGTTTTGATGAAACTAACGAGTTTTATGAATCAAATCTGTGCCTTGTATCTTGTCTAAATGCAATATTAAAGTTAAATTCTAGAGCTTTTAGGTTATCTTTGTTGATACTTCAGTGGTTTTATAGGGATGTATAGGTAACTAGCATAAGCTTGTTTATTACACCTATTTTGGATGTGATGGTCAGTGGGAAGTGATAGAGTTAATATCAAAGTAAGTGTCAGATTTCTAGGGTCATTAAATTTTTAAAAATCCCAGTCCCTTCTTTTTGGTCTTTGGTGTATATAATAATTGTTTTAATTTTATGGTTATTTGCAACAAAGAACACTTTGAAAGGAATTGCAGTATTGCAGTGCTTATTCATTGTCTAAGGTTTAGTCTGCCTGTTTTGGAGGGATTTGGACCAGTTATGCCATTCCAAAGTTTCTTTGCTGCTTCAGTGTCCCAGAGCAAACATACTTTGTCATTCTGTTTAACTTCCAGCTTGTCTGGGGAGAAATAAAGACATCTCTAGTCTGAAATTGCTTTGGGGAGTATAGCTCCACATCCTTTGGACTGAATGAAAGGCCTAGGGAAACATGAATTTTGTCACCTTTTTATTTTATTTTTCTTTACTTATAAATCATCAATATGATCTTCCTTTTGTATCTGTGTGTCTCACTTTTTATAAACACTGTGCATGCCCTTTCTGAGGGTGGTTACTTGTAGTTAGTTTTGCCATTTACAATTTTATAGGTCCTTTACAAATGGATCATTTTTTCACATTAAATTTTAGTAGGTCAAGAATCCATTTATTCAGGGTCCCCAGGAGAATCGATCTCAGAAGATTGTGGCTACATATTTTTTATGGCTTCCTATTGCTTTCTGTAGTCTTCTCAATTTAAACAGTAACAACAACAAAATACAGAAGGTGCCATGAGGCATTGGCTTTATGATTTATTCTTGCTTCAGACTTGTTTCTAAGGGTATTGGTGTTATTTGTTGGATTTGTGATATATATGCTTGTACTAAATTTACCTGGTATCACAATGAGGAAAAATCTGACATTTGAAGGCTTTGAACACAACTTAGAGATCCATATGGAATTCAGTGGCAGTTTTAACTAGCGTGCCTTTAATTTTCCTTTATTTCACATATACCCTAGTGCTTTTTTTTTTTAAATTTCAGAATATTACAGGAGTATACATGTTTTGAGTACATGATTTGCTTTTGTACAGTTTGAGTCAAAGTTATAAGTGTGCCCTTCACCTAGATAGTATGCATTATACCTGTTAGGTGTGAATTTACCCATCCCCTCCCCGCTAAATGTTGATAGATTAGTTCCAATTACTATAGTGTTGAGTACATGTGATATTGGTTTTTCCGTTCTTGTGATACTTCACTTAGAAGAATGGTCTCCAGTGCCATCCAGGTTGTCACAAAAGATACTAGGTCACTGTTTTTCTCTGGCTGAGTAGTACTCCATGGTATACATATACCACATTTTATTAATCCACTCATGTATTGATGGGCACGTGGGTTTCCACATCTTTGGGATTGTGAATTGTGCTGCTATAAACGTTTGAGTGCAAGTGTCTTTTTTATGAAATGTCTTTTTTTCCTTTGGGTAAATACCTAGTAGTGGGATTGCTGGATCAAATGGTAGGTCTATTTTTAGTTCTTTGAGGTATCTCCATACTACTTACCATAGTTGGTCGGACTGCAAACTAGTATACCAGTGATTTTTTTTTAATTTTAGAAGACATTTTTGTTTTATCCTCCCAGATGCTTAATTTCTCCATTTCCATTAGAGGATTTTGCCAAATACTCATTTTGTTCTTTTTTAAGCCCTCAAATAAGCATGTTGCAAATGATCGCTTTTCCCTCCTACTGAGATGTCTTAATTTTCTTCCATTAGCTTGTTATTGTGGAGAACTTGAAACATATACAGAAGTAAACAGACTACTATGATGAGGGTCCATGTAGCCTTCATCCAGTTTCAATAGTTATCAATTTATGGCAGATCTTGTTTCATTTATACCCCCATCCATTTTACTCTCCCATATTATGTTAAAACAAATGTGAGATATCTTAATCTGTGTTTTTAAAGATGCAGATATTTCAGTATACATTTTCAAAAGATAAAAACTTTTTTTTAACTTAACCACAATGTCATTAATACACCTAAAAATTTTAACAGTACTTCTGTAATCAGCCATTATTCAAATTTGCAATTGTCTCATGGGTATTGTCCTTCCCTTCTCCAAACTTATTTGAATGAGAATCTAAATGAAGTGTGGTTACCCTTGGACAACACAAGTTTGAACTGTGTAGGTCCCCTTACACATGAGTTTTTTCCAACAAATGTGTTGAAAAAATTTTTGGAGATTTTCAGATATTTCAAAAAACTCACAGTTGAACCACGTAGCCTAGAAGTATTGAAAAAAATAGGAAAAAGTTAAGTGTGTCATCAATGCATAAAATTATGTACATACTAACTAGTCTATTTTATCATTTACTACCATAAAATACAAATCTGTTATAAAGTTAAAATTTATCCAAACTTGTACACATTTACAGACTGTACATGGCGTCATTTGCAGTGGAGAGAAATGTAAACAAACATAAAGATTCAGTATTAAATCATAATTGCATAAAATTAACTGTAGGGCATACAGTACTACTATAGTAATTTCATATCCACCTCCTGTTGCTATTGCTCAGGTATTGCGAGTATCTACTTAAAATGTGTGTGACACTAATCATCTCTTGTGTGAGCAGTTCATCTCTCCAGTAAATTTTGTATTGCTATAAAAAGTAATCTCTCATGGATCTTGCGTATTTTTCATCATGTTTAGTGCAATACCGTAAACCTTGGATAACACCATGGGACCCATATGAAGTGCCACTAGTGATGCTGGAATTGCTCCCAAGAAGCAAAGAAAAGTCATGACATTACAAGAAAAAGTTGAATTGCTTGATGCGTTACTGTAGATTGAGGTTTGCAGCTGCAGTTGCCTACTGTTTCACACAAACGATTCATTTTATAAACACGATGTAAACTTACAGTATCAAATACAGTATAGTTCTGTAAATGTATTTTTCTTATTTTCTTAGCTTATTGTAAGAATATGGTATATAATACATATAACATACGAAATATTTGTTAATTGACTTTTTGTTACTAGTTAGGCTTCTGGTTAACAGTAGGCTATTAGTAGTTAAGTTTTTGGGAAGTCAGAAGTTATACTCAAATTTTCAGGTGCATGGAGGTCGCCTTCCCACCCCACGTATTGTTTAAAGGTCAACTGTAGATACATTGTGATTGGTTGATATGTCTTTTATATTTTCCAATCTATGAAGTTCTCCTTTTTTTTCATTTTTGCACTTTATTTATTGAAGAAACTGGGCTGAGTTCTTAGAGTCTGTATTTTGCTTACTGGATTCCTATGGCATAGTTTAATATCTTTCTTTGTCCTCAATGTTTCGTATAAATTTGGGAGTTAGGTCAAGAGGCTTGATCAAATTAAGGATGAATTTTTTTTGTTTGTTTGTTTAACAAAACTGCTGGTAGTGTGCTTTTCTACCAAGAGACACCTAAAATCTGGTTGTCTTTTTGGGACATTAGCAGCCTCATAAGGTCATGTCAGTTACATTGTAAAGGCAGGATAAATGCTTAATTTTTTTTCCCTTGTTTACCAGTTTTTTCTTCTTTTTCAAAAGAATGAATTTGTTTCTTAGTATCCTTTACAGAGTCATCGTTAACTCATATTTGTTGTGTTTCCATTCCAGAACTTCATTGTATTTTCATTATGTTGCCATTATTATCCTTACATAACTTCTTAATTTTAAATAAACCTCAAATTGCTTTGCCTTAGGAAACCTTAGATGTATAAAAATTGCGTGGACCTATTTGGTGGTAAAACAGTGCGAATGCATGCATTCAACCATTGCTCTGGGTATTATTTTGAAAACTGAATAGTTATTAAAGCTATTGTTTTAAACATATGACATTCTTCTGGCCACTTCTTTGTCAATTATTAGAGATAATTAAGTCTTGGCATTAGAATACTGAAATATCTTTATTAGAACTGTAGGTCCGTTTTAAGTCTTGAATTAAACTGAGGCAATAGATTAAGGTAGTAGGCAAACCTTTATCAGAATCAAATTAATTTATCACAATAATTGAATTTAAAAAATTAATCCTCCTGTCTGTATATAAAAGAAGCAACCTCCTTCCTCTGCTTAGTGTTTCTCAACAGGAACCCCTTAGACATTTTGGGCCCAATTGTGCTTTGCCTTGGAAAATATTGAACATCCTTGGACTCTCCTGACTAAATGCCAGTAGGGGCTTCTCCCTGTGTTGTGGCCACCAAGAACCACCTTCTCCCCCTATTTCCAAATATCTTGGCAGAGGAGGGGTTATCACTTCCACTTGCAAATTACTGTTCTAGATTCCACATTGCAGTGATAGCAAATCATAAGGCTGTAATAAACTAATTTTGTATAGCATTGTTTTGAGTAATGCATAATAATTTATAATAGTCATATTTCTTATGTAAAATCTATTATGACCAAATGTTTGTGATTTTGTACTGCATATGAAATTGTCTAATATGCAAAAAATATTTTCTTCCTCCAGCATTTTACTTTTTATATCTCCTTCAGCTTTGAAATCTCATAGTATATTTGAACTTTGTGCATGAGCTTAATGTGTATATATGCACACAGTGGCAAATATGTGACTTTATGTATCCCTTTGGTCTTTTCATTACTAGTGAATTTTATTTACAGGAAAACCTGTGTTCTTAACAGGATTTTTCTCTTTGCTCATTGCCTCAAACTACACTTTTTCTTTTTTTTGTGACAGTCTCACTCTGTTGACTGCGTAGAGTGCCGTGGCGTCAGCCTTGCTCACAGCAACCTCAGACTCCTGGGCTCAAGCGATCCTCCTGCCTCAGCCTCCCTAGTAGCTGGGACTACAGGCATGCGTCACCATGCCCGGCTAATTTATATATATACATTTTTAGTTGTCCAGCTGATTTCTTTCTATTTTTTTAGTAGAGACGGGGTCTCGCTCTTGCTCAGGCTGGTCTTGAACTCCTGAGCTCAAGCAATCCGCCCGCTTCGGCCTCCCAGAGTGCTAGGATTATAGGCATGAGCCACCACGCCAGGCCTACACTTTTTCTTTTCTCTTACTTTTAATCTTTTCCCAATTATCAACATCTTTCTAAGAGGTTTTTTTTAAAAAAAAAAAAATCCTTTTAATTCTGTCATCTTTTCCTGTCTTATTATCTACTACCCAGCTTCCCATTTATTTTTATTTTATTGAGCCATATATATAAATCTATATTATCCACTTTTCTGTATTGTTTTCTTTCATCTTTTTATAATCTGATTTTTCCTCTTCACATTTCTTTCAGAAAAATAATTTGGTAATCTTAGCTGTCAGTATTTTTTTTATATGACTTACTCTTAATCCTTTTTTGTTTTATGTGCCCATCTTCTTTTTAGTTTCAATATTTGTGATGTATCTGAAATGTCTCTTTCTTCTAATTGCTCTTGTTTAGTATTTACATTTATGTGTGATATCTATTCTCTTTTCACTCTTACATCTTTTATCCCTTCTCATCTCCCCTAGGCACTCATGCCACTTTGTATTTCAGCTGCTTTTTGATTACGGAATGCCTTCAGAATCTCAATGGTTGTCCATCAAAATTTTCTGCATCTGTCTCATAACTTACCTTTATTTTTATTTTTGCTTTATTTTATTTTCCATTATGTATAGAAGCCCTATACTCTAGCAAAAGTGGTATATTTCCCACCACCTAGGTAAAACTTGAGTTTTCTAGATCCTGCATCTTCATTTACTTTCTTTCATTGCCTCGGGCGGCTTTCATCTTTCAAATGGTAGTGATCCTTTAAGGCCCATTTCGAACTCTACATCTTGGTGAATCCTTTCCTGCACATCTCTCTCTTGAGAGACTGATGTGTTATTTAATTCACTGGTACTTACTGCCTCTTGTCATGTGCCCTTTCTTCCCAACTGAAGTGGGCACTAGGACTGGGTGCAGATCTTGTGTTTCTTTATATTTTCAGTTCTTAATATACTGCACTTGCACTAAACATGAGAATAATTTTAATTAACTAAGTTAAAAGTAGTTCTGAAACTAGCCAGATTCTCTAAGTGTGGAACACCACAGCAACCTTGCTTTGAGCATACACCTTGATTTGGATCTGTTGTCTTGGCGTAAATATTAATAGCATTTCCTTTCACTTTCAGAGATACCCCTGCTTGATAAATTATAGGGTTGCCCTTACACTGTCCCTATAAATGGGAGGAATTCTGGTTGGGCTTTGTGAATCAAGAGTCTTAAAATCAACAGTTACCCAAAGTAGAGATTCTGATTTAGTGGGCCAAAAGTGGCCTGAGAAGATGTATTTTTAGGAAGCCCGTGTAAGGATTCAAAGAGTAGTGGCTCTCTAACCATTCTTTGAGAAATGGTCTTAGTTGGGATACGGAGAGTGGAGAAGGGGCAGGGAAAGATAAGTACCATTATCCTCTGTGAAGCTAGAGAGAAACAGTTAAGATTATGTTTCATACTTGATTTTAATGGCTACCCATTTCTTAACCTAAGTACCCCTATACTTTGCCTGTGTCATAAGGCAAAAAAACTGTTGGTAATAGTGTGTGGGGGAGAAGTCTGTACTAGAACATTAGGGCTATGTGTACACATATGTAGTTTTATAGACTTTATGAGAGGCCAGGTGCAGTGGCTCATACCCGTAATCCCAGCACTTTGGGAGGCCAAAGCAGGAGGATCCCTTGAGGCCAGGAGTTGGAGACCAGTCTGGGCAACATAATGAGAACTCATCTCTAAGAAAAATTAGCCGGGCATGGTGGCATGTGCCTGTAGTCCTAGCTACTTAGCAGGCTGAGGCAGGAAGATCAATGGAGCCCAAGAGTTTAAGGTTGCAGTGAGCTATGATTGCACCGCCACTGCGCTCCAGCCTGTGGGACAGAGTGAGACGCTGTCTCTTTTTTTAAAAAAAAAGAGAGAGACTTTACGACAGCATGAAATTTTAGTGCAAACAGCTAAAAATAGAGTAAATCAGAACTTAATAAGGTACAACTTTGGGGGAAGATGGAGTGAGTGTAAAGCAACAGTGATATCCCTAAATTTCACTAGTATGTGTTTTCATTCAAAAAGGAGTAAAACAAAAAATCTTTAACAGTCGTCCCTTCAAATAACAGAGGATGATTCATTTGAAAACATGGATTATCTACCGTTTGATTATTTGTGAAACAATTTTTTTCAATTTATACTTTGTATTTTCATTAAATATTTTTTTCTGTAGAATTGTAGAAAAGATGTTTTAAATGTCTAAGTGGTAGATATTTCCTATGTTATCTTCTGTTCTAGAGCATAAGAAAAGATAAAAAACTACCTTAACCATGTTTTGAGGCAAATGTGAACTAAATCCGTAAGCATAATACCAGTACAACTAATTGACAGTTATCTAATGTCAATGAATAAGAATATTAAAATTATTTAAAAAGTAGAATTTATTAATTATAAGAGTGGTACCCCTCCACAAAGGAAGTTTGTTAGAAGACTGCAAAGAATGGCAGTTGCTAGTACTCTGACATAAGCACAACAATAGGCTAAAGAAGAAAAATTGAACATTTCAAGAAATACCACAATATAGAAAAAAGCATTTGGCATATTTTATTCATTTATAAGTTGTGAACATTTGGGTTGCTTCTACCTTTTTGCTACTGTGAATAGTGCTGCTTTGAACATTTGTGTAAAAGCATTTGTTTGAATACCTGTTTTTAGCTCTTTGGGGTATATTCCTGGGAGTGGAATTGCCATTGTCATATAGTAATTTCTCTGTCTGACTTCGCGAGGAACTCCAGAACTACTTTTTACAAAAGCTGCACCATTTTACTTACTCAACAGTGAGTGTACCAGGATTTCAGTTTCTCCACATCCTTGCCATATTTATTTTCTGTTTTTTTTTTTTTTTTTTTTCATAGCCATCCTGGTGGGTGTGAAGTGGCATCTCATTGTGGTTTTGATTTGCATTGCCCGAATGACTAGTGATGCTGAGTATCATTAGACATATTTGAAGTGACTCACAATTTAAATTAGAAATAAAAGAATTCCTTCTTTAAATAACAAAATATGCTTCCCTTTAATAAAAAACCAATATTCTATTGAAAATATTTTTATGAACAGTTCTCTTAAATTTTGGGGGGAAAAAGCCAGGATGCCCCATTATAATTATGTGGTAACTGTGACTATAACAGAGTTTGAAAAAGAAAAGTAATAAATATTGGGAAAGTAGAGACAGATTGAAAACCCCACCACCTCAAAAAAAAAACAAAAACAAAAAACTGTCCTTATTGTACATCCAGAAAATCCTCATGACTCAGATAAAAGACTTTGGAGTTAGGCAAATAGGAAGACAAGTCCCTGCTTCACAATTGAGTCACTGTGAAAGCTTGAGCAAGTTGTTTATCTCCTCTCACTCTCATAAATGTGGATGATAATCTATTTTATGTGTTCTGGAGTATATCAGATATTACATACCTAGTGTATGTTACATGTAAATAGCATTTGTTATGTGGAAAAATAGGCAAATTTATGAAAGTAAGTTTTGAAGACTGATGTATTAGAACTGATTGTAATGCAAAGATATATTTTAAAAAGTGGTTCTGGCCTACAAATAGCAATGATCCCCAGTGGGACAGAATAAAAAATATTGTACTATGATAATTGTTTTGTTTCTCTGGTAATACTAACTAAGACCTTTGTGTTTGTCACCTGCCTTTTGCATTTTGTTCTCAGCATTTAACCCAGTTTCTAGCACATAGTCGATGGATATATATTGTTTTAAAATTTTGTTCACTAGATGCTCAGATTGAGACTCAGTATGTTATTAAATAACACCCTTCAAAAATATCTGTTTCAAGTAGCTTTCCAAAACATGGGGTTAAGATGATTTATTAAGTAAAATTAGGATAAGTGAATAATGATTTTAAAAAATTATTAATCACAACTTTTACAATATAAGCTCCAAATGGATTAAAATCTTATATATTATAAAAGGTCAAGCTATTGGAAAACTTTGGAAAATGGGTATATGTATTATTGATTGGATCTAGAACATTCACATTATACAACTCCAGGGGGCACCATTCATACTGTACTCTGTATTTGGCACAGCACAGAGTAAGTACAGTTTGAAAGACATCCTTTGAAGTTGTGCTGTGTGGTGGCCATGATTAGACCTTGAAGAATAAGTTTTTTGAATTAATAAGCAAAATCACAAAGGAAATGATTGAAATTCTAGTATGTAAAGTAAGAACCCTGTGCTTTGAAAAGGAACAAAACATTGAACACACAGGAAAAATATCTGCATTATCATTACAAAGAATATATATTACCCATGAAGAGTTGACTCATATCAATAACAAAAATATCAAGATTCACTATAATTGGATGAAGAATATGAATTCATGCAAGCTATAAAAGAGGTAAAAATTACAAATAACGTTGGATGGATTGTATTCCTTGGACTGTTTCAAAACCTATTGAAAGCTGTGAACCAACTTTTCAGAAAAATACTTAAGAATTTTTGGTTTTAGAGACCACAGAGTTCCTTTCAGTTTATAAGCATGAATTATTACATTTAATATAAATTAGTGTGAGGAAATGAAACATGGTAAAATGTGTCATTTACTCAGGAAAGATAGGTGGGAAAAATAACCAGCATAGCCTCCAGAAGGTTGAGAGCTTGCATTTTGAAAGTAGAATTTTAAGAGCTTCTTAAATGGCTGGGGAAAAGAAACATACAATTATGTTTTGCCTTGGGTCCTGGAAGTCCTTTCCACCCTCTTACTGTGAATGTACAAGGTTCACAGAAAATCACTGAATCTCTGGTTGGGAGAACAAGAAGTGGGAATCTAACCAAAGAGACAATTTGGAGAATGTGTGGATTGATAGAAGTAGGTTTGCTCAAACGCCAGGGAAGGAGTGGGCAGAAAAGTACAGAAAAAAATAGGAGCCTGAAGTGGCCTAATGAAGCCTCTTAAAACTGAAGGTAAAAATCCTAACATGGAAGGGCTATAGGAAATCTTTCAGGGTGTTGAAAGAGAAGTTGGGATTTAGAAGGTAACTTGAGTTGTGGTGGTTAAAGAGACTTAGGTAGCTAACAAATGGATGTTTGCAGGGAAGAGGGGAGGAACACTCTGGATACAATTCACCTTTTTGTTAATGTACTGTTTTCAAATATGGATGAGGGGATTCTAAAACTTTATTATTTTTTAATCCTCTAATAAGACAAGGCTTTCTGTACTATTAAATATTTGGTGACTAAAAAAAATATGTGTTTGACTATATTTTTGTGTTTTAAGATGGAAGTTTACAGAGAAGTTGCACTTTTCCAGCTGTCGCGTATGGAGATTCAGAGGCTTGAATATCACAAGCAGTAGACAGTACAATATCACAGAAACCCAGTTGGCATTAGCTGGAAATATATAAGGCCTTCCACACCTAGCATTTGCTGGCAAATAAAATTCTAGGGATTAGGTTGACTTTATGGTTGGTTTACCAATCACCTGGTTGGAATGGATTTGTTTTAATGGATTTCTGTTTAAATCCATTAAATGTCATTTGTTGGCTATCACTTGTTCACTAGTACGTGATTGACAATATAATGTCTTTTCAAGCTTAATACATATTATTTATTAATATGCTCATTTTATATTGCTCACTGCTATTAATAAGGCATCTGAAGAGTTGTATGAAAATGTATAGAAAGATGACAGGAAATACAGAATGTTTAAACTGGCAGATACCTATCAATTCACAAAACCTCTTTTTTTTTTTTAAAGACAAACTTAGATATGATTACAAATGAAGAAAAAAATCTCTAAATTCAGAGATTTGGATGCCATGATATCGAATTGTGCTTTCCAGTAAAAATACGATGCAAGCCACATGTAATTTTCAATTTTCTAGTAGCCATGTTAAAAATTAAAAGAAGTGAAATTAATTTCAATATTTTTAACTCAAATATCCAAAAATCACTAATTTTAACATGTAAGTAATATAAAAATTATTAATTAAATATTTTACTCTTTTTTTGGTAAGAGTTCAGACTATCTACTTTTTAAAGGCTTAAAATAGCCACAGGTAGCATTCATCTATTTTCAAGCTTCACAATGGCTATTGTATTGGGCAACATAGGTTTACAATGTTTGCCCTGTGTTCTTCCACCTATCATGGATTATCTTTTCTTCCCTCTTTCCTCTTTTTGTAGTGCATAGATTTCAGGAACTGGGGCACACCCCAATTTGTACAAAGAAGATTAACAGCCCTTTCTTGGCTAGAGGTAATTAGATGTGAAAGGTCTGAAAGAAAACTCAACACCCATTGCAAAAATGCAGGTTGTGCTTTCCAAAGGATTTTGTTCTAAAACCCATCTCTCTGCCCACAAGTCTTCATTATTGGTATCTTATGAAGCATAAGCACACTTTTTGTTTTAAGAGAGTCTCCCTGTTCCTTTTGGGAATGGAGAATATATCCTAAATATCACTTTTATGACAGGAAGTATATTTATTTGGCTTAATTAGTATTCCTAGATGGAGGAGTTTATTTAGTAAAGAGCTTATATTAGACTTAAATATATTTTCATTGTTCTAAGCTGAAATGTCATTTGCTATCAGTTTAATTTTTTATATTAACGTCTTTTAAGCAAACATGAAGTAATAATGTATTTGTAACTGTTTATCATGTTACAGATAACCTTGCCATTAGCAATTCTTATGTTTCATACTATCTCTGATGAGCAAATGTGATACTCTCCAAACATGTTTAGAAGTACTTTGTAAATAACTTTAAGTCAAATTATTTGTGTCTTACTTTCTAAGAACTTGCTTCCAGGAGGGATGATACTGTATCAAGATGTAAAATTGACAATCTAATTACAATGGACTTTATTGGATATTAACTTTAAATATGATGTGGTCAGTTTCCGGATTTCTGGATTATGATTTTATTCACTATAATGTCATAAGTCAGTTTGTTGTTCACAAACACTAAATTTGAGTATTATAAAACTTAATAAAACAAAATTTATTTATTTGCACATAGTACCCAATAGAACCAGACTATATTTTCCAAGTCTTCTAGTCATGGACATTTTTATTGCCATCTGCTTTTTTCTTACATGATGAATTATGACAAGCATCACTTAATTTCAGCTATGCATACCCATTTGAATATAATTTCAAGTGCATTACTTGTTGAGTATGCTATGTACTATTCTAGGTGATTTACATGTATTATCATATTTCTCCATTCTCCCAAGAAGATACTAGTATCTTCTTTTTAGAAATGAGAAGAACAAGTCCTTCAGAAATTGTATAACAAAAGTCATGCTAATAAATGATGGAAGCAAGATTCAGACTCAGATCTGACTGCAAAGATCATGCTCCTCCTTGTACTGCCTGAGATGTTCTGATGGCATCAGGTATGAAAGTGTATGCATGGGAATGTGTATGTGAAGTTGAGGTGGAGAGTTAAGGAAAATCTGATACAATTGGTGGGGCGCGGTGGCTCACACCTGTAATCCTAGCACTCTGGGAGGCTGAGGCGGGTGGATCGCTCAAGGTCAGGAGTTCGAGACCAGCCTGAGCAAGAGTAAGACCCCGTCTCTACTAAAAATAGAAAGAAATTATCTGGACAACTAAAAAAATATATATAGAAAAAATTAGCTGGGCATGGTGGCACATGCCTGTAGTCCCAGCTACTTGGGAGGCTGAGGCAGGAGGAT
>RJWJ010011999.1:0-43069 GCA_004363605.1 Indri indri
GGACTCCCAGAAATATTGTGGGGGAAGGAGGGAGCTTTGAAGAGCCGATATCCTGCATTAGTAGGTAAGAGTGAGAGCCAACAAAACTCAGGTTATATTGCAGTGGACAATTGTGAGGATTCAAGTGATGCGTAGAAAAGCACCTAGCAGAGCGCCTGGCACTTTGTTGGAACTCAGGAAAGATGGTTTGTATTGCTCTTATCCTATGAGAAAAGCCAATGACATATCATCACAAGCCTTCTGCTTGCTTTTTACAAGCTTTTTACAAGCACTATGTTTTACTGTGTCTTTGCCTATATTTACCTCATCCTAAACATTCAACCGAAAGACCAGGCTTCTTCCTCATAGCTGCCCATCTGTTTACCCTACCTATTTGCTACTTAATTCTTTTCCCTATTTTTGGAGGGAAATAGCTGACTTGATTCCAATGTTGCAAAATGTCAGAGAGATCCAACAGAAAGATTTTGCTTCACTTAGGCAATAAAACATTATATTCTGGTCTTATTTGCAATGGAAATAAGACCATCTGTTCTCATTTCCCACTCCTTTTCCCTCAGGCAGAATCTGCTATCTCCTGAGAATTTCCTCAAAATGTTTGAAATACTGGCAAGAGACATTTAATGAGGGCCCAGTAGGATCTTCTGCTTTCCTGTCTCTTCACTAGGAACCAAAGTATTTTATCTAATCCACATGTGTCCTGCAGGAATAATTGAGCTTCTACATGTTTCTGATGTTTTCTGATGATAACTTACTCTCTCAATAACCAAAAGATAACAAGTTACAGGAGCATGCATCATTTTTAAAAAACAGCTGCTCTTTTATCATTTTTATATGCTTGTCTTTATAACATTTTTATTACAAGTTACATTATTCTGTTTCACTATAAATATTGTTCACAATTTTAAAATATTTGCCAACTCTGCCATGTTCCACAAGTTTCTCACAGCAACAATTAAATTTTATTTTTGATGTATTGTTAATTTTAAAAAAGAATTTATCTCATAATGCTTATGAGGTCACTTAAAGTTGTTTGAGTAATGGGCCTGCATAAATTTGATAGAAATAGAGTCACTATGGTTTTTTTATCAAAATTGACCTTTAAAGATACTATAAAAGTAGAATGAGACATTTAAAAGGGGAACTGTAATGCCGTGTACACAAAAACTAATTTAAATTAACGAAAAATAAAATAACTACATTTCCTAACAATACAACTAAAAAAGAGTGTTTCCTGAATAAATCTAAAGTTTTCCAATAACAACAGCCAATGGAATACTCTGTGCTATGATTAGAATATTTGTGTCCCTCCAAAATTCATATTGAAACTTAATCTCCAATGCAATAGTATTAAGAGGTAGGGACTTTAGGAGGTGATTAGGTCATGAACATTCTTACCTTGTGAATAAGATTTAGGCCCCTATAAGACAGGCTTCACACAGCATTCGGCCCTTTTGCCTTTCTGTCCCTTCCACCACGTGAGGACACAGCAACAAGGCACTCTCTTAGAAGCAGAGACACCAGGCTTTCACCAGACACCAAACCTGCTAGTGCCTTCATCTTGCCAGAGCCTCAGTCTTGGACTTCCCAGCCTCCAGAACTATGAGAAATACATTTCTATTGTTTATAAATGACTCTGTCTGGTATTTTGTGATAGTAGAACAAATGAACTTGTACTGAAATTGTACTTAGAAATGGGGTATTTGCTATAACAAATATCTAAAAATGTGGAAGCAGCTTTGGAACTGGGTAATGGGCAGAGACTAGAAGAGTTTTAGAGAAGCAGGCTGAAAAAAAAAAAGCTGTGATCAGAGCATTAAGGGCAATTCTGGTAAGAACTCTGCTATGGTTCAAATACTTGTCCCCTCCAAAATCCATGTTGAAATTTGATCCCCAATGTGGCAGTATTGAGAGATGGGGCCTTTAAGAGGTGATTGGGTCATGAGGGCTCGCTCTCTTGAATAGATTAATTGATGAGTTAATGGGTTAGTGGATTAATGGGTTATCATGGGAGGGGGGCTGGTGGCTTTATGAGAAGAGGAAGAGAAACCTGAGCTAGCATGCTCAGCCCCCTCACCATGCGATGCTCTTTACCACCTCAGAACTCTGCAGAGAATCCTCACCATCAAGAAGACCCTCACCAGATGGGGCCTCTTGACCTTGGACTTCTCAGCCTCCAGAGCTATAAGAAATAAATTCCTTTTCTTTATAAATTACCCAGTTTCAGGTATTCTGTTAAAAGCAAGAGAAAATGGACTAAGGCTCAGAAGAAGGAGCTGTAGAGAGAGCCCCAGTCTTCTTGGAAATTATCTAAGAGGACAGAATGCTGGCAGAAATGTAAACACTGAAGGCCATTCTGATGAGGTTTTATATGGAAATGAGGAATATCTTATTGGAAATTGGAGAAAAGGCCATTCTTGTTATAAAGCAGCAAAGGACTTGGCTAAATTGTGTCCATGCCTTAAGGCTTTTTGGAAGACAGAATTTAAGAGCAATGAACTAGGATATCTGGTGGAAGAAATATCTAAGCAAAATGTTGAAGGACCTTCATGGCTTCTCTTGCTTGCTTATAGTAAAATGCAACAGAGAAACAATTTAAGGATGATTTATGATTAAAAAGGAAGTAGAGAGCCTCAGGGGCTCTTGGGACCTCAGTATTCCCTGCACCACCTCAAGTCTCTGCTCCCCACATTCAGGCACAGCACTGCTTGGCTGTCCCAGCTGTGGCTCAGGCAGGCCCACATGTGGCTCAGGCCACCCCTCTAGAAGGTAGGCCATAAGCCTTGGCAGCAACCACATGGTGCTAATTCTGCAGGTGCACAGAGTGCTAGAGCTGTGGGGGCATGACTACTTCCACCTAGATTTCAAAGGATGCCTCAGAGAGCCTTGGTGCCCAGGCAAAGAACTGCCACAGAGAGCCCCAATGAGGGCAATACCTAGAGGAGCCATTGAGGTCAGGGTTATCACAGAGAGCCCCCGCTAGGGTGATGTCTAGTAGAGCTATGCCAAGTAGGGTTTCCCCAAGACACCAGACCTGTAGAGCCACTAACATGAAACTCTAGCCTAGGAGAGCCACAGGCACAAGACTCTAACCCTTGAGAACTGCTACGTGAGCTGTGCCCAGTGAGGCCATGGGGGCAGGGTCCTCTGGAGCCTTGGAAATCTAGCCTCTACCCCAGTGTACCCAGCGTACCCCAGTGCACCTAGAAGGCAGGACATAGAGTCAAGGAAGATTATTCTCAAGCCTCAAGATTTAATGCTGTTTGCCTTGTTGTTGGGTTTTAGACTTATTTGGGACATGTTATCCATTTCTTCTTTCCTGTTGCTCCTTTTTGGAATGGGAATGTGTGTCCTGTGCCTGTCCCCACTTTGTATTTTAGAAGTACATAATTTGTTTGATTCCCCCTCCATAGCTGGAGACTGGATTTGCCTCAGGATGAATTGTACCTGGAGTCTCACCCATACCTGAGTTAGATGATATTTAGATGAAACTTTGGACTTAGACTTTAAAATTGATACTGGAAAAAGTTAAAACTATTGGGAGTATTGGGATGGAACGAATGTAATTTGTATGTGAGCAGGTCATGAATTTTGAGGGGCCAGAAGTGAAATACCATGGTATATCACATGTACACTATAAAGATATACAACTATTATGTACCCTTAATAATTTTTTCAAAAATCTAATTAATTTAAAAAAAAAAAAAGAGGTAGAGCCTTTGGTAAAATTCCTTATAAAAGAGCTGGAGGGAACTAACTTAGGTCCTTTTTTGCTCTTTTTGTCCCTTTCACCATGTGAGGACTCAGCATTTGTCTCCTCCAGAGGATGTAGCAACAAGGAAGCAGACAGACAGGCCCTCATCAGACACCGAACCTGCTGGTGGACTTCCAGCCTCCAGAACTGTGAGAAATAAATTTCCATTCTTTATAAAGTACCCATTTTAAGGTATTTTGTTACAGCAGTACAAATGGACTAAGACACTCTGGTAAGAAGAAGAGATAAAATAAGACAGGGGGTTGTTCTAGACTCTAGTTTGCTCCATAGATTCTAGGATGCTTCGTTGACTCAGCTGACCCTCTGACCATTGTTGACAACCTGATCTCCCACCTCCTAAGAAGGAAAGAGGTGCTTCAAAGGATCAGGGTGGTGGACTGCAGCAGGGAATTTGTGTTTATTGGAAATTATCATGACTTCAGGGCTCTTAGTCTTGGCCTTCAGAATCTAATCATCTTCACAGGATATGGATATAGATAGAAATAGAAATAGGTATTCTGTCTATAGATAAAATATACAAATTTGACCATTTTACTACAAATTATCCTAATGGAAGATCACATCAATTGTTGAAAAGGAGAATTGTATCTAGGCAGCGTGTATTTTTATTTTATTCATGGATAATTAAGAACTCTAAAACTGTTGGAATGAGACACAGAACAGCGGTTGATTTGAGATTCTCTTTGCCACTACAAATTCAATGAGCAAAGAAGGCTTATGAAAAAAACCACAGTAACAGATGTAAATAATGAAATGAAGGAGCAATGGCTAAATAGTATACCCTTATTTATTTTTACTGAAATTATAATTTTTATATCAAAGTAGCTATTTAATTACATAGTCCTAGAGTTAAAAACAAAGATCTCAGACCCTTGGATAATTTTACTGACTTCATTTTATCAGGAGAAATTTTGGTAATTAAGGCTTTTAATGTCTCCAGCTTTAGTTCCAAATGGGAGCATTTGAACAGGCTGATATAATCCAGAAATTGGGTGATCACATAATTTACTGTCCAAAACATGGCAGTTTTGAGAGAGAAAGAGGGCACTCACCAGATGGCACATGAGGAAAAGAGGCATAAGCTAGTGCTGCCCCGGAAAACCAGGGTGTCTGCTCCTTCCAGTCTAGCTGGAGACAAATCCTTGCTCCCATCCCAGCTTTCCACAGATACTTCCCAATTTCAGCCCTGTCCCACGCCCACGGTACTAAGGTAGTGTTGAGGGAGAAGTCCATCTTTCATCCCTACCAAAATTTCCCCCCTAATTCAAAGAGGCTGTCTTTATCTTGTTTTTGAGAGATTTCTTTATCAGTAACATTCAGCCCTGCCCACATGTCCAGCATCAATAAATCAAATGACTATCAAATTACATATATCTGTCAACTAGGGAAAAGTTAAAAGACTTTCAAAGACGAAAGACAAAAGAAATTGTAGGTTATCACCTGATGACTCCATTTAAAATGTGGTTGGGATAATGTCTATGAAGTATTAATGGATTATTTTTCTTTGATGCTTTCCCATCTCTCAGCACTTCCCCTCCATCATTGCCTCAGAGAAGGGATGTTACAGAAGAAAGCAGATATAAACAGAGCCTCTTCTAGCTTTTGAGTTTTAAAACCTAGACTCTGAGGGAAACTGAGCAGAGTCACAGGGCAGTATTAAAAAAAGAGAGAGAGAGAGAAAGAAGAAAAGAAAGAAAGATAAGAACCTGGCTTCAGGTCTGAAGGATGAAAGGAAAGGAGGGTCAAGGTGAAGCAAGGAGAGCTTTGATGCTTGGTCCCTGAGAAAAGGGCGTCTGCACTGCCTCACCCAGCCCTCAGGTGGAATTGAGAGCTGGAGGAGTCTGCAGAAACCCTGGTGAGGTTTAGTAGAGCCAAGAACACAGATAACATCCTGTAGATGGCAAGAGCCTGAAGAACTGGCTCCTTAGACAGTATCATCCACATGCTCCAGTGTGGCGCAGCAACCATGCAGCGACTTCTATGGGTCCAAGAGGGCACAGAAGTGAGGAATGACCCTAACGCCCTCATAGAGTTTTCACTGCCCAGCATGTCATGGGATAGCCAGACTGAGCAGCAAAACAATTGCTGCATGCCCAAGAGGAGGGGCTTGAACCTAAGGGGCTTTAGGAATGAGCTTAAGAGGTGACCAAGGACAGCCCACATGGAGCACGGACTGAGGACCCAATGAGGCAATGTTAGCCCCAGAGGATGTCAGCTTAGCCAGACAACACCAAGGATATAATGTCCAGCCCCAATTCCGTACCCTGGCCATCCTGGAACATAGGGTACAACTGTGGGAAAAGGGAGGACAAACCCCAGTTTAACTCAAATTATGTTTCTGCTATCCAAGGGAAAGGCTCAAAACAGAACTGAAGTTGAACTAGAGAAATAGAAGGACATTTATATTTCTTGCACATCTGTGTTTGCAGATGAGATTCGAAGCCAGTGCACAGAGACAAGGACATGCAGGATGAAAGGATCATAGTGCAACCTACTTAAAAAGAACAATGGAGGGAGAATATAAAACAAAGCAGCTTTGAATCTAGACTCCTGAACTCACCCAGTGAATTCACGTAGCTCTCCTGTGCCTCCATTCCTTCCAAAGCCACCTGAATACACTGCTACCAAACCCATTCAGTGCCACCTCCTCCACACCCTCCCCTACCTCCCATCCCTGTGGCCACTGCCTTAGCCCAGGCCCCCATCATTCCCCTTTCACACTAATCTACTGATAACAACGACAATAAGATAGCATTTATTTGGGCCTCATTATGTGATAGGTATTGTAGTGTATTTTATCTATTAACTCTTTTAATTATTATATCAATCCTATGAGGTACTATTATTTTTATCCTCATTTCACGAGGCACAAAGAGATTAATTGCCCATTTACTGCCAGAAAATGGTGAAGCCAGAAAATCTGGCCCTGGGCTGTCTCCAGAGTTTATGCTTTGAACCCGACTCCACATACTGCCTCCCGTTAGTTTCCTAAATCTATCTGTATTGTGTCCCTCTCCCTACACTATGACATAAATAATCTTCCTAAACCATATGTCTGAACAGACTACAACTTTCAGAAAATCTTCCAATGGTTCCCCATCATTTTTAGCATAGAATTTAAACTTCTTAAAAAAGTGTAAAAGAGCAGATATGATTCAGCTCCTGCCTACCTGTTCAGGCCCATCCCATAGGCATATTCCCTGGCAGAATAAAACCAGTAACAGTTATTCCCTGCCCCAAATGAATGGACGGGACACTGCACACACACACACACACACACACACACACACACACACACACACTCACTCACTCACTCACTCACTGACTTATTCACCCCAATTCCCACTCCTTTTAAGGGTCCACGTAATATGAATCCTGTCTTTAGAAGCACTTTTTTCAGCATCCTATCCTAAAATATATAATATTAAATTCTAATTAATAACTTTCTTGTCTGATAAGTGATTCTTTGGGGGTCTACCTTCCCCACTACCCTGGGAGTATCTTAAAGTCAGAACTATATTTTGTTTGTTCTGGGCCTGGAATGTAGCAGGCACTCTATTGTTATATAAAATAAACAATCAAAAATATCTTTTATATCCTCATCTTTTCTGGCCGATTCAACAATAATTTCACAAATATAAATTGGGCATCCACTAAATGTCAGGCACTTTGACATATATTTTTAAATTGAGTTTTCCCAGAAATATTGTAAGATAGACATTATCATTCCAGTTTTAAAGATAAAGAAAACTAAAGCTGAGAGAGTGCATGCAGAACAAAACAAGATAATAATAAATTATCTTGCAAGATTTTTTAAAAATTAAAGACAACATAAATAAGTACCAACCGCCAAATCCTGAACATAAAAGTGAGTCATTAACTGGTGATCCTTACAATTATTGATCAGTGATAAGTGCCAGGCTTTATTAGTGTCTCGTAGCTATACATAAGTGCCGGTCCAGATGCACCACAGCTGCTCATAATTTTAAATTAATGACTTGCCTTCTTTTCCTAAGACCATTACTTCCTTCCTTCAGTGTTCATTCTAATTCTTGGTGCAATGCCTTGGTTCCCACAAGGTCCACACTTTTAATTTCTGGAGGTCATTTCACAAAACGAGACATAGCTCTTCTCTGGGGACTTCCTGACCCCACTTTGGGGAATACATTCTTACATTTTTCCCAGCATTTTAAAAGAATTTCCTTCCTGGCCTTAAGGAACTGAATACTGCCCACTTCTTGTCATTTTTAGAGTTGATGGGTTGCAGCCTTCCCTGAGCACAGTCAAGCTAGCACAGCTATTAAAGACTGTGAAAAACCAGATGGTTCTAGTCACATGAACCAAGCAAGAATCCCTCAAACTCAATTTCATGTTCCAGTTTTTCTCAACTGTCACCTGGAAATGTTCATGCTCTCTAATGCTAATAGAGTAGCATAAAATATTTGCTTTCCCCTGTGGGGTGAGACTCCTGCCAGCCAACACAAATGAGCAGTTCTTCCTAGGGCACCAGCCCCAAATGTGCCCCACTCTGATTACACAGCCCCCTCCTGGCACTTACGTGACTCCTTGGGGATTGTCGTGAGCAGAAAGAGGCAGAGAGGACAGCAGAGTGGAAAGAAAAGCCAGGAGGGGATCCCAGACAAGCTCATACTCACTCAGGAAAGAGGATCTGAATTTCGAGATCCTAGTGTTAAGAGAAATAGATTAAGAGTAGGAACGGACTTTGGAGCCATCTAGTTCACCAGTGAGTAAACTTCTTTACATGTAGGCCAATTTGGGAAAAATGAAAATGCTTACAGATGTAGCAGGAATGGATCTTTGCAATTTAATGGACATTTTTTACTCTGCATTTCCTCACACCCCACAACCCTTCTCTTTATTCAGGTGGTAGATAGAACGCAAGGCATGCACTGCCTCAAAGAAAAAAATGATACAATGGGCTAAAGATAATAATTCTTACATTATGGATTTCAAAAGCCTAGGCTGAGGCTTAATAATAATACTGTATCAAACTAAGCATTTTATATGTATTCTTTTATTTAATCCTCACAATAATCCTGTCTGATGATGTGGCAGACAGAATGATGGCCCTCCAAAGATATCCATGTCCTAATCCCCAAAACCTGTGAATATGTTACAGCGCATGGCAAAAGAAACTTTGCAGATGTAATTAAGTTAAGGAGCTTGAGATGAGGAGATTAGCCTGGATTATCCAGGCTAGGTCCAATGCCATCACAAGAGTCCTTGTAAGACAGAGAATGGGAGAGAAAGGAATGTGATGATGGGTGACTGAAGCAGAGTGCACATGAGTGCTTGATGTGAAGATGCTCTGCTCCTGGCTTTGGAGACAGAGGGGGGAATCAGGAGTCAAGGAGCGCAGGTGGCCCTAGATGGTGGAAAAGGCAAAGACACATTCTCCCTTAGAGCCTCCAGAAGGAGCACAGCCCTGCCAACACTCAGGACTTCTGACCTCCACAACTCTAAGAATAAATTTGTGTTGTTTTAAGCCACTAAGTTTGTGTTAATTTGTTATAGTAGCAATAGAAAACTAATATAGGTGGGTAATATTGTTGACTCCATTTTACATATAATAAAACTGAGGCATAAGATTATATAACTTTCCTTAGTTCACAGGATGTAAGCAAGGCAGTCTGGCTCCAGAGTCTGGGTAATTGTCCTCTGCACTGTATTGCTCTGTTGCCTAAATCAAGAGATTTAGAGAGATGAATAAAGAGAAAGGTTACCCTGGAACCAAGGGGAAGAAAAGAAAGTTGGAAGTGAAAAGAGTTCTAGATGCAAGCAGAGTCTGAGAAGGGGGCCCAATAACCCCTCCTCCAAGGCCAAGAAATAGGAATGGGAGGGAGGGGACAAGAAAAACTCAAGGCAAATAGGTTCAGGGATCTAGGAACAAAGTGTACATGTGGCCACCTTTCTTAAGGAGAACAAAGGTTGGTGACCAGACCGTGTGGAGGCACAAGAATTAACTGTGTAATGTCTAGACTAATGACCCTGAGACAGACTTGCCGAGTTTCCCTGCCCTCCAAGGTGTCAAGAAAGGCTGGATATTTTCTTTATACCCCAAAGTGGCATAGATGTGGACGCAAAGAGCTATTGGACCTAAAGAGACCCTGTGGAAGGAAATGAAGAATGACTCATAGGGTCTTGCCTGGGCTGCTGGCCAAGGGCATGATGGAAGGCTGGGCCTCTCAGTGGATGCCAGCATGTGTGAATGATAAGCAAAGACCAGATGTGACCATCTGTACATGTACACACAGACAGGCATGTCTGGACAAATAGGCAAATCTTGGTTCCTGGAACTTAGATATAACCTTGTAGAAAATTGGTGCAACTATAGAAAAGCAGATGGGCTGGGAGGGAAGACCCTGAATATGTAGATATTAATTGACAAGCCATCTGATCTGTAAAGCTTTGTTTGCTCTAAACCTCTCGTTTTAAAGACTGAAGAAACTGAGACCCAGAGATCCTAAACAATTATTAAAGATAAGATAGAGAATTAAGTTTATGTCTTCTGATGGCATAAGACTAGTGCTTTCTATTTCCTCCCTGGCTGTCTTACTCACTTGCTCAACATTTGTTGAGAAACTACTGGCATTAGATATTAGAGATAAAAGGGGAATTCCTTCCTGGGGCTCCTACCCCTTCACCTCAGGGGTCTCCATGATTAAATATGATCCATATGATCCCAAGGGCTGTTATTACTATGGAGTAAACATGATCCTCGGCAGGTGGGTCCCCAGCAGCACCCTTGTTCCCCTCTTAACTTACGCAGTGGTTTCTTGGAGAGCATGGGTGGTTCTTTCAGGCAGGCTGACAAGCCGTTGTTCTTAGCAGACAGCCACTGGCTGGCTTCTCTTCATAAACTTCCATGTATGACTAACTTTTTTCTTTTAAAAATAACTATGCTTGTGTGGCTTTAATGTAAGAGTAATTCTCACTCATCGTAAGTTTTGGAAAATGAAGATAAGAATTTTTTGAAATTATCTGTAATCCAATCTTCTAGAAATAATGACTATTACTAGCAATATTTTCCTTCTAACCTTTAATATACATACAGAGTTTTATACAGTTGGAAATATTATTTAAATAGTTTGTTTTAATTTTCACTTTTATCTTTTGAATAGACAATGTAATTATGTGGTACAAGATTCGAAAGCATATACAATGAAAGGTAAATTTTCCTCTTAGCTCTATTTTCTGCCACCCAGTTCTTTCTCCAGAAGTAATCCTGTTACAAATTGCTTGTATGTCCTTTTAGAAACATTATAGTTATATACAAGGAGATGAATATGTATTGTATTTACACAAATGTAACCCTCTACACATTCTTCTATTCCTGCTTTTATTACTAAACAAAATACCTTGAAATCTTTCTGTATCAGTACATGAAGAACTGCTTCATCCTTTTGTCAATTATGTACAGCCAAAGACCACTAGGAACACACCTGCAGTCAACCAAGCTGGGTTAGTGCTCACTGCAACAAGGGAAGTGGCGCACCATGGTGTCTCAGTAACTGGGTACTAAAAAGGACTTGTTATAGGACACGGACTTCCCTCAAATGATTTGGAAGGGTTTGAGGAAGCAGGGCTTTGCTCTGGATTGGATGCTGTCAGGAAGCAGGGGTAATAAAATGATTGGGTAGCTTACTAAATCTTATCCATAGGAAAGAGGAGTAAATCACACCCAAAGTTGTGGTGCAGTTGGTAGAGAAGTTTAAGCAGTCACTCATACTAGCCAAGAAGATCAGGGAATGTTTGATCACTCTTGTGATTTGGACAAGGTTCGTGTTTTGATCTGACATAAATACAGAGTGGTCTTGTTTTTGCCTCAATCCCAATCACAGAGTGGCCTTGGCTGACACTGCTGTTTTGTGAAATTGTTTACGTTCAACCAGTGAATAATAAGGGGGACCAAGCTAGCTCTCAGATGTCAGAAGCTGCTTTCCCTTTCTCACTTTTTATATAGTTTGTATTAATATAATCACTCACTTAATGGGTGATTATTTAATTATTCCCCTTCTGTTGAACGTATAGGTTGTGTCCATATTTTCCTTATTACAAAGAAACCTATAAATGCAGACTTAAAGGAGATTTAATGGCTCTCATAACTCATACATCAAGAAAATGAAAAGATGAGGCCGGGTTCAGTGGCTCACGCCTGTAATCCTAGCACTCTGGGAGGCCGAGGCGGGTGGATCGTTTGAGCTCAGGAGTTTGAAACCAGTCTGAGCAAGAGCGAGGCCCCATCTCTACTAAAAAAATAGAAAGAAATTAGCTAGGTGTGGTGGCATGTGCCTGTAGTCCCAGCTACTTGGGAAACTGAGGCAGGAGAATCACTTGAGTCCCGCGGTTTGAGGTTGCTGTGAGCTAGGCTGACGCCATGGCACTCTAGCCCAGGCAACAGAAGGAGACTCTATTTCAAAAAAAAAAGAAAGAAAGAAAGAAAATATTAATTTGGAAAGGAAGGTTCCCTGTGGTTCAGTCAGTAGAGGTCAGCGCTCAGCGCCCCAGGGCACAGAGCAGAGTAGAAAAGGGTGGAGAGAGGATAACATACAATACAATACTTACAGCTAAATTGCTTTCCATAAAGGTACTATTCAAAATTTTATATGTTCCTTTCTTAAAATACTCCTGGGAGGTAATTAATAAGGGACTTCCATACCCTGCTAAGAAGCAGCCTCCTGCCCTTATCCCTGCCTCAAGTTGTTGTTTGCCAAATATGTCTGATGCCGTTTTCAACTGAAGGTCTCAGAAAGGCAAGACAGCTGGGCATCTGGCAGCACGAATGGGGAATGGCTTTTTAAAGCAGTATATTGCCAGCCCCCAAAGGCTCAAATGGTCACTTCTTCATGGAAAATGTAAGCAAGAGGGAATGGGAGGCCAGGCAGCAGTGGCTCACACCTGTAATCCTAGCACTCTGGGAGGCCGAGGCGGGAGGATTGTTTGAGCTCAGGAGTTCGAGACCAGCCTGAGCAAGAGCGAGACCCTGTCTCTACTAAAAAAAATAGAAAGAAATGATCTGGACAACTAAAAACATATATAGAAAAAATTAGCCGGGCATGGTGGCGCATGCCTGTAGTCCCAGCTACTTGGGAGGCTGAGGCAGTAAGATCGCTTGAGCCCAGGAGGCTGAGGTTGCTGTGAGCTAGGCTGACGCCACGGCACTCACTCTAGCCAGGGCAACAGAGTGAGACTCTGTCTCAAAAAAAAAGAGGGAATGGGGGTGCCACTGAGTAAAGAAGAGACAGGGAGACATTCTACCTGAGAATAAGCCCTATAAGCAAACAGGAATGCAGCTGAGAAAAGATCGTGACTCCCTTTCCATTGTAAAACAGAGAAGGGCTCCTGCCTGTTGTTCCCAAGGTGCTGTAACTATTAGAAAGTTATGATGTTATTGTTTTATTGGTGTAGCAGGGAGCATAGTCTAAGCTCTGACCCCCTCTGCAAACCATCCTTCTCTGGGCATGTCTGCAAATCCCTTGAGCCAAATCCTATTAAATGGGGACTACAGAATTTTCAGGCAGGGAACAATTCCTACAAGACAGGGTTTCTCAAACTTCAAATTTGCATAGGAATCTTGTAGGGTCTTTTAAAAATGTGGATTCTATTTCAATAGGTCTTAGGTGGGGCCCGAGAGCCTGCATTTCTAATCAGTTCCCAGGGGATGCTAATGCTGCTGGGTCCCCAGCACACCCTAAATAGCAACGCTATGAAATAGGTGTGCAAACTCAGGGTTCAAGTAGAAGAATACATCATGTTGGGGACTAGAAGGAACCATGGGGAACTACAGCGGGTGCATGCTCCGCCTTCGAGCATTTAAACAACAAAATTGTATAGGCGCAACAAAAACGTGTTTTCAGTTGAATTCCACCCCACCAATTTTCAACTGCTGTACAGGGGAAAAGTCAGACAGGTGGGCTTGGCCTAGCAAAACCTAAATGAGAATCTCATTTCACATACATACTCTTATTCCATCAGGCTAATTCTGGCTTGCTCAGAATTTTCTCCAGTTTAGTTCTCCATAGATTCATGTCTTAAGTATTACAGAGAACAGGGAGCTTTAACATTGTAGTAAGCACTTAAAACTTTCTAAAACGTATTTGGCCATGGGCAACATACCTCTGCTTTCCCTCTCAAGTAGAAAAACGCGAAATAGTAACACAGAGAGAAGCGTTCTCCTCCATTTGCAATGAGGTGCAACTTTAGCACCCGGGGTGTTCCTCTGAAGTCGCAGAACTGGCAGTGTTACCGAAAGTTTGGCACTTGTCCCTGAGGCTGCATCAGGAAAACAGGACAAGTGGATTGAGGAGAAGGAAAGGGAGGTTTATTGATTTGCAGGCAAATGAGGAGGAGAATGGTAGATTCCTGTCTAAGTACCACCGTCCTCCTCATAGCAGAAATACAGAACCTTTAAAGGGAGGGTTTCCAGCTTCAGGCTACTGCTGTTTAATTACAGTTGATGATTTTGATCCACCCCATTTCCAGTGAAGTCAATTTCTGTGACCTCCTGCCCTGTAGCCAGCCAGACCTCTGCCTTCCCACCATTAATTGAGCCATCTCCAAGTGGTACAAAGGACACTCCCCTGCCCCTCCCACCGGCCTAGAGCAGAGATGCAGGTTTTAATTCTCAAAAAGAGTGGAGGAGGTTTTAAAGAGACAGAAAACATATTTACCCTTTTTTCAGGCTGTTCCCTCTGTTATAGCAGTATCAGGTAGATGAGACGGCTCTGTGGAAGCAGCAGCCATGGTGCCAGGCAAGGCGATGCCTGCAGGAGGAAGGCTGGAGCAACAGGGAGAAAATAAACCACAGGCAACTGATAAAATTTGCTCATGAGAAGCCTGAGAACACCCAGAAACCAGTGTGGAGTTGGGTAGGAGGGATGAGGTGGTCTAGAAACCTGCATTGGTAAGTGGGGCAAGAATCTGCCAAACATAAGTTACATTGGGATCACTAGGGAATGGACCATTTGTCTTATGTGATCATTTGGGCCCATATTATTTTATATTCTACTTTTATTTCCACCTTTCAAAAGAATTAGACCAGCACAATCCAATAGAGATGTAATGTGAGCCACACATGTAATTTTAGATGTTCTAGTAGCCATATTAAAAAAAGTAAAAAAAAAGGTGAAATTCATTTTAATAATATATTTTAATTCAATATTATTTCAACATGTATTCAAATATAAAAAATTATTAATTAGATTTTTCACACCCTTTCTTGTACTAAGTGTTTGAAATTCAATGTGTATTTTATTCTTATAGCACAGCTTCAGTTCAGACCAGCCACATTTTGAGTGCTCATGAGCCATACATGGCTAGTGGCTACTGTATCGTACAGCATGCACTTTGACTATATTGCGTCTTGTCATGTACAAGAATCTCGTTTCACATACATACTCTTATTCCTCAGGAATGATTTCCACAAAACATTAAATATCACATACTATGTCCTAAAGTTTATTCTCAAATGCATTACAATATAATTTACATTATTATTAATCTGTGTTAATAAAAATGCATTCAAGATAATGCATTTATTTACTCATCTCCCTCCACTCCAAGTGCTTTAGTGGAAAAAATATTATGGCTAGATCTTGACCAGCCATAAAACTATGTGTTAATAACTTTAGTTAATGGAACTTAATGAAACAAACAGAATTTTATCTCAAAGTTAGAAGTTAATTGAAGACTTAATAACCTGAAAACAAAGTACTATGTAGCTTTAAAATGCTTTGGGAACCAGTGAAGCATGTCACAATTAAGTACCTACTTTATATGAGAAAATACTGATGTGGTGGTTTAAATATGCTATAACTAGAGTGATCGCATGTTCCAGTTTTCCAGGAACGGTGTCAGTTTATGCCAGTTTTCTCAGCATAACTATTAACAATTCCTCCTTTCACCCACAATATTATGCCAGTTTGAACAATTTTAAAGTATACGGTCATCCTAGCTATAATACAGAATGTGAAAATCTTAACATTAATCAAAGTTTAAAGTTTAATTACTAACATGTGTATAGTTTATACTTAAATATTCTTTCTCGAAGAAAACAAAACTCTCCTGTATTGAGTTTTCCTATGTAAAATCTTGCACTAAGGGTAAAAAGAAAGAATGAAGGGTATTTCTTTTTTTTTTTTTTTTTACTCTTTATTCTTTCAGTATGTAAGACACTGTCATATAAAAAGAGCAAATCTGTGGAATTTGTGGGAATGAAATGGGGGGAACACATAAGAAGACATAAATTAAGGTTCTAGTTCTTAAGTTGGGTAACGGGGTTGAGGGTGGTCATTATACTATTAAAAACAAACAAACAAATAATAGATCATGCATAGTCTAGTAATAACAGTGTGTCTGTGAACCAAAGATGGTAATTAAATTCTGTGTAACTGAGGTACAGATTTTTTTTTTTTGAATTCTGGCACTGTACTTGACAACTATATGACCTTATACAGGACACATAACTTTTCTGAACTGAATTTTTATAAATTTATATTTTTAAAAATATTCAAACCTGCCTAACAGGATTATTGGAATATTACACTAAAAAAAAGTATGTGAAAAAAACAAAGCACAGTGCCTAGTTCATCAATGGGCATAATTAGATTTCTTCCTTCTTTTTCATGCTATCTTTGCAGGTTGATGCCACTGTCTACTTAAAACATCTTTCATCATAAGAAGTTGTTTTTAATCACTTGATTGCTTTGTTCATTCTTTTTTTTTCTTTTTGTTGAGATTTCACTTCAGCTCCCACTCATCAGATATAATTTGCTAAAATATTTTTTAACGTACTCAGATTTCTGTGCTGTATACTTTTAAGGTGGGAAGGAGAAATGGGAAGGGAACTGTAGTGGGTGGAGTGGTGCCCAGAAAAGATATGTTCAGCTCCTAACCCTTGCAACCTGCAAACGTGACCTTAGTTGGAAAAAAAGGGATCTTTGTAAATGTAACTAATCTAAGGATCTCAAAATAACAGCATTCAGAATTATTCACATGGGCCCTAAATCCAATGACAAGTGCCCTTATAAGAGACACACAGAGAGACAGGGAGAGAAAAGAAGTCCACATGAAAACAGAGGCAAAGATTAGAGTTATGCTGCCACAAGCCATGGAATGCCTGGAGGCCCCAGACATTAGAAGAATCAAGGAAGATCTCCCTAGAGACTTCAGAGGGAGCACAATTCTACTGATACCTTGATTCTGGACTTCTGGCCTCTAGAACTATGAGAAAAATATATTTCTATCATTGTAAGCCACCCAGTTTGTGATAATTTGTTATGGCAGCCACAGGAAACTATATAGAAACTAACATTTATTGCATCATGGCACTATTCTAGGAGCTACAAGTACGTTGTCTCATTTAGCCCTCAAAAGAACCTGGTAAGGTGGCAATATTATGATGCCCATTTTTAGGTGGGGGACTTCTCCACAGTGAGAGGTAGACCTGAGATTAAACCAAAATTAGTCTGGTCATAAAGCTCATACACTATCTACTGTACCATGCTACCTGCCAAATAAATGGTGGCTTTTTTAGAGAATGTGATATTGAAAAAAAGGGGCAGGGGATCTTATTTTACCCATAAACAATAACTAGTCTTGTCATATAAGTGCTTATAAGTATTTTCCATCTGTTTGGTAATTGAATGAGCAGGAATGTTTAATATCTTAGTCCATTTTCAGTAGCTATAACAGAATACCACACTAGATAATTTATAAAGAAAAGAAGTTTATTTAGCTCACAGATTTGGAGGCTATGTATGGCACTGGCATCTATCTGGTGAGGGCCTTCCTGCTGTGTCATCCCACGGCAGACAGACGGAAGGGCAAGAGAGCACATGTGAGAGACAGTTCACTTTATAGCAAAGCCATTCCATGATAACTAACCTACTCCCATGAAAACAGTGTTAATCCATTTATGAGCGTAGAGCCCCCATGATCTAATCACTTCTTAAAGGCTCCACCTCTTAGTACTGTTACAATGGCAATTAAAGCTCATCATGAGTCAAATTTGAAGGGCACATTCAAACTAGCAAGTAGAAAGAAAATAGCAATATTCCTATCAACTATGTCAAGAGTGCTATATACTTCAGTATTGGTATTTACATTTCTTTTTGGTCTTTTTTCTTTTAGATGACCTTAGTCTTTTATTTATTCATTTAATAATTCATTCAACAAATATCTTTTGGAATTTTTATCATGTGCCAGGTATTGTGCTAGGTGACAGTGATATAAAAATGAATAAAATATCATTTTTTTCTTTAAGTTACTCCAAAAGGAAAATTATTTACAACCTATGGGTTGTATAGGATAGGTAGTTCAAACACTTTTAACCATCAATAAAGCAATATTGCTAAAACTTACATACTTTCTGTTTTTTACTGCTACTCAAACACTGAAGATTTCTCACCTTCATGTGAAATATAAATCTCCATAAGCTCAATTTGATACAGTATGCATGGAACATGTTTGCAATATGACATAAGTCATGTAGTTATTAATTATGACAACAGGGGGAATGGATGAGAGTCAAGACAGACCCATAGAACTTCTAAGTTTTTTCATAGCTTAAGAGTAGCTCAGATAATCACATGAGTTTTCCAGATCTGGAAACAAGAGGCTCTGCAAAGGTTATCTCATTAAGCAAGGAGATCAAAAGACTAAACATCTCTATTACTTAAACCATTTAATCACTGTTTGTATCGAATACCTCTTTTGCATGGTAGGAGATGATTTGTTATTGATTTCTCACATTTCTGCACATCTTGCGAGTAGGGTCACTGATAGCTTTTATTCCAGACTATCTTTTCAAAGATGTCTATATAGCAAACATCTTTGGAAGAATGAGGTAGGATCTCTCTCTGGGGCAGAGGACAAATTTGTTTGCTGACCGGTTGCCTTTGTCTGTTTGTGCTGCTGTAACAAAAAACCACATACTGGGTAACTGATAAAGAACAGACATTTATTTCCCACAGCTCTGGAGGCTGGAATTCAAGAATGAAGTTCAAGATTAAGGCACCAGCATCAGATGTCTGGTGACATCTAATCCTTCAGAAACAAGGTTCACATGGCAGAAGGTAGAAGATTAAAAGAGATAAACTCTCTCATTAAGCCCTTTTATAGGGCCACCTAATCCCATTCATAAGGGAGGAGCCCTCATGACCTAATTATCTCTTAATGACCTCACCTTCTAATACTATCACATTAGCAATATCTGAATTTTGTAGGGGACACATTCAAACCATAGCACTAGTAAAATAAAGATCATGTCTCCACTAGGGAAAAAGTTGGGTAGGTTTGCCTGGGGCCCTCATACAAAAGATTCAGGATTGTTAAACTTGGAATTCGTCAGCTGTTCCTCACACTGTGCTTGCCACATCCACTTAGACCTACTTCTGTGTTGTCCTAGTGGGACTTGGTGGAAAGGGAACTAATATGAACGTGAAATTCATGCTGCCTGTTGTGCTATGAGTAATAAAGTTCTTTGTCTCTGATTCAGCAGTCTCATGTCTTCTGCCAGCTTCCATGAGACTGTGGCGGGCTACCTCGTTAGCTTGTAAGTAGGGTAAAGTTTCAAGTTGACAGCACCCCACTTGAAATTCGATTAGCCATACCTCTCATTTCAGCTACTGCTTCTGCAACTTGTTTCTACAGACCTCAACTCATTTTGTGCAGAAAGCAATTTGATCACATTCTTGCTTCAACCTGTGTAGTGTGCCTCTAGCTATCTGCCCTGGGGAGCCTATGGCACCCCTGTGTAGACCAACCATAGGAATCTATTCAGCACTCTAGTATGTGCAACCTGGAAAGGGGAGGGTGTTGACCAGTGGGGGGACAGAAACCAATGGATAAATACTTGCTTCGCCTTTTAAACTGAAGTGGAAAATTCTATAACACATTTTGAAATCCTCCTCAGAAGATTCTGTGGGACTGCGCGCCAGTCATCCACAGGGGTGGCCAACCCCATAACACATCCTTATCTTGTCTTCCCTTCCGTCCTGCTTTGTTTGCCTGCTCCCTGGAATCACATTGTTTAAAAGATGACACTGGTCTTAAGGGAAACCCAGATAAAGACACCAACCTATACATCTTAGCTTTAGTAACTGATATTTTACCATAAGTTAACATCCTGAATGTTTGAAGAGTTATTACTGTATCAGTGCTGGTACTAAGCTATCTGGTACAAAGAGTCTGGGATGCTGGGTTCTAACAGAATACTAACACTCAGAAGGCACTTAAGAAGAGTGTTTTGTCCCTCTATCAATTTCTTTCATTGGGCCTCCTAAACTCATATTGAAAAAGAGCAAATGTAACACGATAGCCACAAAATGGCTTGAAAGAAGGAAGTGAGCATATCACATGAACATATTCATTTTTATAAGTACCTATTCCAGGTAAGAAGAAAAAAGAAAAGTTTTGGAAGGCTGGTTGTTAGACCAATTTTATGATGAAGTGCTCACTTTGTTCAAGCAAAAGATAAAGTTTAAGGGAACTTATCTTTCATTTTTAATATTCATGGTGACTATTCATGAGTAAACTGCAGTGGAAATGTGGTGGAAAGAATGCACTGGCCAGGGGTCTTGCTATAAGGAACTGTCTTGTAAAGTTAACTTGCTTTGACAAGTCCCAGATGTGCTTCATATGACCAGAAATATTGAGATACTGGAGCCTGGCATAGATCGCAGAGATGTGATTTCTTGCTGTATGGAAGATGAATGTTTAGATAATCTATTGTCTGTTTATAGGATCTAAAATTAGAATGTATTTTGGTTTTTAATTTTATTTCTTATTGGTAAGACTGCTGTTTATTTGTGATATTATGCTTTATACATCACATGTTAGAAGGCAACAATCATTCTCATTCCTGGGCCTCTGTTTTCCCTTTATAATTTTTTGGTAGCCACACTCGACCACTTTCTTAGTTATGTGATGGCTGAACGACACAGTGGCTATACATTCTTAAAGCATATAGCTCACCACCATCTCCAGGATGGCTATAAGAAAAGGGGGGTCTTTAGCTCCCTATAATGTATTCTCTGAGATCACAGTTCCCCTTTTTGAGGGATGACCACGGGGTGTATTTCTAGGTAGTGAGGATATAACCCTAGTTATAACATTCAGAGGAGCCGCCTGCTTTCTAAAGAGGTGTCATAATTTGGAGCTCTAAATTTTGAGACACTTGTAGTACTCCATTCTTTTCGTGGGGCTAGGGAGAGAAGAATGTATTAGAACACATGAGTAACAACACAGAACTTGAACTGTTAAGAAGGATTAGAATCACTGCTATGGAAGGATGTCGAAGTAATTTTATTGGCATCACCACAGCCCATTCCCAGCTACATAAGTGGCAGCAAGAAAAGACTTAGTGTATCTTTCCCTGCACTTCAGACAGAGGCACTGAGTACTTGCTGGCTTCTCCTCCCTCCTCACATCAAAATTAAACACCAAAGCCACCGTCCACCCATAGTCATGCCATTAACAAAGACCTCAGCGTACACATTCATGCAGTACTTCCTCCATCTCCGCCTTGTGGAGGATCATGGAATAAATGCATTTTTTCACATGGAGAGAGTAAATTGGTGCTCTCCTGTCAAGAAAAAGAAACTACCATTAGAAAGCACTAGATACAGTTCTTAACTGCTGTAATTAAATACTAAAGTAAATATTTGTGTGCTTTCTTTCTCCATATTAAATAATCAATTTATTGCGTGGTAAAAATTTATCCTGCACTGCTTAGTAACATTTGTTTTATGTGTATGTCCATGCCACAATGCAAGCTGAGACTGTGGTGGCTCAGGAGTTGGCAAACTTTTTCTGCAAAGGGCCAGCTACTCAATATTTTAGATTTTGCAGGCCACACATCTCTGTGGCAACTACTCAACTCTGCCATTGTAGGACGAAAACAGCCTTAGACAATACTAAACAAATGAGTGTGGCTATGTTCCAATAAAACTTTATTTATGGACACTGAAATTTGATTTTCAAATAATTTTCAAGTGTCACAAAATAGTCTTTCATAATTTTTTTCAATTATTTAAAAATGTAAAATCCATTCTTAGCTTGCAGTGTATACAAAAACAGGTGGCAGGCTTGATTTGGCACATGGGGTATTTGGCGTGTAGTTCTCAGACGCTGCGATGCTCCAACATCAAACTTATGAGAGTTAAGTTTATTGCTGTGTTTAAAGCTTCAGAGCAAATTGTGCCTGTGCCTCCATTTTAAATTTTACCTTAGTATTTTGGAGGGGGGGCAGGGATTGACAACCTGACTGGAAAGATCTTCCTTAGAATAAAATATAGTATTTAAAACCTAAAACTGGTAAGATATTTGTTCCAAATCTGAAAAATCACTAGTACTAAACCCCAATTAACATTGTTGTATTAAACTGTGTCTTAATAAATCGCCTTTAATAATAAACATTCACAACTTTAAGTGTTTAAAATAAAAGTTGACTAATTACAATCTTATTCTGGAATTTAAAAACACACAGGAATATGAAAAGTTTTATACAATACTGACATACCACTTTTAAAATTGTTCCTGTGCGTGTTTCTTTTCTAGCAAAAAGGCACCAACACAAAGGTTCAGGACCTTGGAATTTCTAGGGATTTTTTAAAACAGTAAATCATCTTCTTTTAAAGATAACAAACAATTGAAAGTCAAACCGTTATGACTTCATTGTAGTGGGTATTTTTCACATTAATGGCTGAACTGAAATTGTCAGCCTGTTTCAGAGTGGTGCCAGATGCTAGCAAGCTTCAGTCCCTGGAGATGAGACTTGACATATCACAGCGCTTGCTCCCTGACCTCCGAGTCCTGATAGTATTTTACTGTGTATTGGAATCCCATGAATGTACAGAAATCTCAGCTTTCATAAGTTTGGGTTTAATTTTTTTAAATATGAATTTGGTCTCTCTGTATTTTAGTAATGATAACAGAGCTTTTTCCAGAGTGTTTGCAATATGCATGTTTCAGGAGGAAAAATATATGTTATTTGCTTTCCTTCTATGCTGCAATTACCTTCAAGTGCAGCATATTTATTTCATACTATAAATACTTTTTCTTTGGTTGATTTCCCACAAAGCTTCCCATTCTTCATGTTTTTAGTTTTTGAAACTGGGTTGCAACTACCCACAGATACAGCAAAAAAGGACAGATGAATAGATAGACAAGACCACGAGATAGACAGATAATTATGATACTAAACTGCTTGGCTTCATTTTTTAAAAGTTTGTTTTTAACCTATTCCCGAGAGGTTTATATCTCTTTAAAGTATATAGTACAAGACAATAAGACACAAATTAGAATCTTCTTTCCAATAATGGAGCATGAGATTACCTGTATTTTCAAATTGAGTTTCAAATTGAACTTAGCCTGAGCAATTTATTTGCTAGCTATGTTGGAAAAAACTTATTAAAAAATATAGCTACTGGCCAGGCATGGTGGATCACACCCATAATCCTAGCACTCTGGGAGGCTAAGGTGGGAGGATTGCTTGAAGTCGGGAGTTCAAGACCAGCCTGAACAACAGCAAGACCGCCTCTCTACAAAAAATAGAAAAATTAGCCAGGCATGATGGTGCACACCTGTAGTCCCAGCTACTCAGGAGGCTGAGGCAGGAGGATCGCTTGAACCCAGGAGTTCGAGGTTGCTGTGAGCTACAATGACACCACTGCACGCTACCCATGGTGACAGAGTGAGACTCTGTCTCAAAAAATAAAATAAATATAAAAAAAAATAAAAAGTACAGTTGCACTTTACTGGGAAAATTTGATATCTGTATGCACAAGAATGAAGTTGGACTTTTAATGAACACGATACACAAAAATTAACTCAAAATAGACCACAGATCTAAACATAAGAGCTAAAACTATAAAACCACTAGAAAAAAACAAAGGACAAAAGTTTCTCAACATTTGATTTGACAACGATTTCTTATATATGACATCAAAAGCACAGGCAACAACAGAAAAAATAGACAAATTGGACTTCATGAAAATTAAAAACTTTAGTGCACCAAAAGACACTATTAACAAAGTAAAAAGGCAGCCCACACAATGGAAGAAAATATTGACAAATTATATATTTGACAAGAAATTGATATCCAGAATGTATAGAGAACTCCTAAACTCAACAACAAAAAAACAAACAACCCAATTCAAAATATTGACTATTATATTCCAGAATAAAATTTTCTCTAAAGAAGATATATAAATGGCCAAAATAAAGACATGAAAAGATACTCAACATCACTAATTATAAGAGAAGTGTGAATCAAAACTACAATGAGATACCATCTCACACCCATTAGAATGGCTACTATCAAAAAAACAAAATAACAAATGTTGGCAAAGATGTGAAGAAATTGGAACCCTATGCACTGTTGGTGGGAATGTAAAATGGTACAGCTGCTGTGGAAAACAGTGTGGTAGTTCATTTAAAAAATTAAAAATAGAATTACCGTATGATCTAGCAATTCCACTTCTGGGTACATACCCAAATAATTGAAAGGATATTGAAGAAATATCGGTATACCCATGTTCATAACAGCGTTATTCATAATAGCTAAAAACCAAGTGTTCATCGATGGATGAATGGATAAGCAAAATGTGATACAGTCATCCCTTAATATCCATGGGGGATTGGTTCCAGGACCCCTCACAGATACCAAAATTCATGGATGCTCTCAAGTCTCTTAAATAAAATGGTCTAGTATTTGCATATAACCTATTCAATCCTCCCAAACACTTTAAATAATCTCTTGATTACTTGTTATACATAGTATAAATGCTATGTAAATAGTTGTTATACTTTATTGTTTAGGGGGAAACAAGAAAAAAAAGTCTGTACATATTCAGTCCAGATGCAACCATCTATTTTTCACCCCAAATATTTTCAATCTATAGTTGGTTGAATTCACAGATTCAGAAGCTGCAGATAAGGGTATGGAGGTTGTATATGCATACTGTTTATGTATATAATGCATATGTGTACAATGAAATATTGTGTAGCCTTAAAAAGGAAAGAAATTCTGACATATATGCTACCACATAGATGAACTTTGAGGATATTATGCTAGGTGAAATGAGCTAATCACAAAAGGACAAATCTGTATGACTTCACTTGTCTGAGTTACCTAGAGTAGTCAAATTCATAAAGATAAAAAGTAGGCTGGTGGCTGCCAGGGGCTGCGGGAATGGAGAATAGAGAGTTATTGTTTAATTGGTATAGAGTTTCAGTTTTACAAGATGAAAAGAATTCTGGAGATGGATAGTGGTGATAATTGCACAACATAAATGTACTTAATACCACTGAACTGTACATTTAAAAGTGGTCAGGATGGTAAATTTGTTATGTGTATTTTACAACAATAAATTGAGGGAAAAAATAAAGTTGAGGTCTAATATAAATCACGACTTTTGTAATCAACAAATCCTGGATTCAAATTCCAGCTCTGCCACTTACTGGCTTGTTGTCATCAGCAATTTACTTATTCTTTTCTAAAACTCATTTTCCTGATCTGTAAAATAGTTTCAATAATTAAAGAATTAGTAAGTTAACAAATATAAAGATCTTACTACAGTGCCCAACACAGTGCCTATGACAGTGTCCATTAAATGCTGTCTCTTACACTCATTATGCCAATAATTCAAATATATGTCACATGGGCTTGAGAGGGAAAACCTCCACATAATAGCACTGCTATTGAACTTGCCTAATTTTTGTTCAGGATGCCAGACGCCTGGGTGGGAGGGAAGTCCCCCAGTTTGGTCACTAGAATGTATGTCCCTTAATGCTAGTACTGTGTTCTTTTACTTGTAAGTGCGTATTTCCCTGATTATTCTAATGTAGGATTAAGCTTTGATGTTATGTACCTACCTCGATTCCAGATGGACCCTGAGGAAGGAGCTTGGGGGCAGAATTGCTTATCCCAGTTCCCTCTCAACTATTCACTATGATCTTAAAAACAAGCAGGTCTATTTATTAGAGGAACAACAGTCCACAAAGAAAGTGATGTCACCAGCTTCCCAACTCTTGTTGTGAGCCCATACCTTGTGTATAGGGAGTATCTATTCTTTTTGTTCATACTCTCTCTCTCTAAACATTTATTGAATAGGTCACTCAGCTTATAGCCTCTTCTTCCACTAATTTATTTTCTACACTCTCCCTGAAATGATTTTAATAAAACAAGTCTATTTCTCTCTCTCCTCTGTTTAGTACCTTTCATTAGCTCTTATCGCCCTCTTTTTGAAAACAGCACACAGGAGCTTCATGATGTGGTCTCTGTTGATTCTCTAGCTCAGCTCCTGGAAGTCTTTCTCTCGCTATTTGTGCTGAAACAATACCAAACAACTTATAGTTCCCCGAAAACATTTTTCTGTTTCAGCCCTCTTAGATCACTTATCAGAGTACCTTTTCTTTCCCCTATTTACCTGGTGAATTCCTATTAATTTTTCAAAACCCAGCTTGGACTTCACTTTCCCCAGAAAAATTCCCTGACCCAGAGTTAATCACTCCCTCTTCTGTGCACTTATTTCATTTTACTCATTCATTCATTCATTCAATATATTCAACAACATTTGACAAATATTTACTGACCACTTAATATGTGTCAAGTACTGGGTAAGGGAATCTCATCACCATTATTGTCATTATGGCTAACACATAGAGCTGACCATATGTCAGGCACTCTTCTAAATAATACACATTTATTAATTAATTGATCTGAGCAACAACTCTATGAAGTGGATACTCCTCCTATCATCACTGTATAAATGAGATAAATGAATCCCAGAGAGGATGAGTAACTTGCCTGTGGTCACCTGTGCAGTCCAGCTTCAGAGTGCATACGCGAGGCAGGCCTCATCTCTCCCCTACCAGACAAGTGTAAAGAGAAAGAATGATATTAACAAGTAATTATTTAAAAATGTGGTAATGGCAGGAGTACAGGGTGCTATGGAAACGTGCACCCAAGGACTCAACCTATTTAGTTGGTGAATCTTCCCTGAAAAAGAGATGTTCAATACTGGGTTATGAAGGATAAATATGAAAACTTTTTGCTTTAATTCCTACATAGACAGACTTCAAGCTACTTAAAGGTGGAGTTCTCTTCTTAGTCATCTGCATATTGCAGGTATTTATTATATGGCTGGGCACAGCAAATTTGAGAAGACGTTTACTGAATGCATAAATAAATTAAAATACTAGGCGTCTTCTATGAGCTCTACTGGAAGCTTTAACCATTATTTGGTCTGTGTAACAATTTTTATTTTTCCTTCCCACGTTACTATTAAATAATTGAGAAATTGAACTTTGGTACATTCGTGGACTTTTGTGTATTTTAAAATTCCTTGCTGTTCCGCTGAAGTTTCAGAATTGACTCATAGTTCCCTGATTTTTAAATAATTTATTTTTTTAAGCCGACAAGTTTGCTGAACCATTTTATTAGTTCTAACATACACATTTTTTGAAATGTTGTCCAGGCTGGCCTCAAACTCCTAGGCTCAAGCGATCTTTATGCCTCAGCCTTATGAGTAGCTGGGACTACAGGCAAGCACGACTGTGCCGGGCTTTGATTTTTATATGATTTATAACTTTATTTTTGAAGTAAAAAATTTTTCCCATGAAATTCTGTGTTTTGTCCTGTGTCTATCTTACAGTGAATGGCTAGGATTTTATTTTATAACTGGAAATTTGTTTATTTACTAGACTATTGCCCTGAGAGAAAATTACTATTCATATTCAAGAGTTATGTATTTGCTTTACCTTTATCCTAGGTGGCCTATCTTTGAGGAGTTTCTAAGAGAGTGCTTCAGTTATTTGTTTCAGCTTAGTAGGGGAGGTAAAAAAAAGGGGAGAGGTGGATAAAACTCCCAGTAACTTTTCCTTTTGTACATTAGATGTTTCTTTCTTTCTTTTTGTTGAGTGGAGGACGGTCCTTTAGCAGGTACCTCCATGGAGAGAAAGATAAGCAGATAAGCAGAATTATTTGAAAGTTGTGTTGGGAACTTATTCTGAGTTGACTGTACAACTGACCAGGGACTCCCCATTTCTCCCAAAGTGAGAGGCAGCACCCACCTCCAATTTCCACAGGCCCCGAGGTCTCCAGTTGCTGGACATCTGGTTTTCCCAGACAACTCATCATCACTTGGCATCTAAATGTAAACTATCTGGTGCCTAAGTAGTTTGAACTCCACTAATAAGATTGTTGTTGTGTGTTCCCTATAAGAAAGGAGAACAATAGGAGGGCAGCATCCCTTTGCCTAACACAGACCCACAACTGGCAAAAACAGGTCCACGGCTTCCCTTGCTAATCCTTAGTTAATAACTTTTCCCAATAAGTTCATTCTTTTACCCAGGACTGTGTGACTGTGACACTGTGGAAGTCACTCTTAGTCACCTTGGAGGACAGCCCTAAATTAATCTTTGTCAAATGAACATTTCTGTTTTACTGAGCAGTCAGGAGTAAAAGGTTTTGAGACTGTTGTGTGTCAAGGAGTGAGAAGAGTTTTGCTGACAACTGCTTCAGAACAAGGTAGGGATTTTGAAACAACTAGATAAACAGGAGGATTTGATGCTATATAGTACCTGGGCCCCAGCTCAGGTAGAGAATAGCTAATTGTCCTCTAACTTTCTCCCTTCCTCAACAGAAAATACACAGGTTTTGGGACATAAAGTCTAGAATTAAAAGTCCCTACTCATCTACCATCCTGACAACTTCTATTTCCAATTCAGCTATTCAAAAATAAATGACAAATTTCTTTATCTGAATCAATTTAACTTACCTCTGAGCCACTGTTCTACTGAGGCAGTAGGAAATTCATTATCTACATCCACTCCAACCCTTGCCAAGATCCTGCAGAGGTCCAAGGAGGTGTCTTATGCAGCACCAAAAGCCTGGGGAGGACATTTGTTAATAATGAGGTGCCCATTGTTCAGCCCACCTGGTCCCTTGCTCCCGAGAGCCAATCTTCCTATAAGCACTGCCCAGTCATTCTCCTCTTAAGTTTTCCACTTCCCTATCCAGAGACAGGATTTACCAACCTCTGCCTTCATCCTGTTTGAAGTGAAGGCCCCCATTTTCTCCCCCATCGCCTTTATCCCTTCCCTACAGAAATCTAGACTAATCTAAGATTAAAGTAGCATAGTTTTCTTTTCACATGTCAATTCTCTTTTCTTTTCCTTTTTTTAAGAGACAGGGTCTTGCTCTGTTGCCCAAGCTGGAGTGCAGTGGCATGATCATAGCAAACTGTAGCTTCAAACTTCTGGACTCAAGCCATCCTCCTGCCTCAGCCTTCTGAGTAGCTGGGACTACAGGTGTGCACCACCACGCCTGGCTAATTTTTGGTAGAGACAGGGTCTCACTATATTGCCCAGACCGGTCTTGAACATGTGGGCTCAAGAAATCCTCTAAATTCTATAAATTCATAACTGCCAAATTTATATCATCAGCCTAAACTATATTCCAGATCAATATATTCATCTGTTTACTTGACATCATCACTTGTGTATCTAATAGGCACCTTGGACTTGATTATTGTCAATGCCCTCCAGACAAAGACCATCAGGAACATAACCATAGCTGAACAAGTTGGGTTTTTTACTTGTTTCAGTAAATGAGAATACATACCATGGGAACGATGGGACCTCTCAGCAAGAATGTGTTAGAAAGGACTTGTAGAATTTGAGCTTGTGTTAGGTGATTTATAGAAGGGTTCAGGGAAGAGGGATTTTGGTCTGGATTACAAGCCGTAAGGAAGCAGGGATAATTCTATAATTGGGTATTTTAGTAAGAATTATCTAGGAGGAAAGAAGACTAGACTGAAACTAAAATTATAATTGGTAAAGAAGCAGCAGGCACTTGTATTAGCCAGGATAGGGAGATGTTTGGTCATTTTTGTGGCTTGAACAATGTTTACATTTTGTCTGTGTTCAGACAAAATTACAGAGTGACCTTATTTTTGTCTTGATCCATCACAGTCATAGAGTGGCTTTGTCTGATGTTGCTGTTCTCTAAAATTGTTACGTTCAACAGAAGAACACCAAGGCCTAGTTCTGATTGCCAGGGCAGGTTGAAGCAACACCAAGCCAACCTAGTAGTACCAGGCCATTTCCTAGATGTCATGGTCTGCTTTTCTCTTCTCAGTATCCGCACTGGAACTCTTAATTTACTCTCCCCCCACCTTACCCAACCAAAAACCTTTACTTTACAGCCTTCCCTTCTATGTGGCACCAGCATCCACAGACGTTCTCACCCCAAAACCTGAGATTCACCATGATGATGCCATTTTCCTCATCTTCCACCGCCAGTCAATCCCTGAATCCCACTGTCTTCTTTCTTTTACCATAGTTCTGGTCCAAACCACTATTTTCTCTCTTAAATACGAAGTAACCTTCTATTTTTTCTCCTTCCACTTTTGCCCCTCTACAATCCATTCTCTTATCAGATCATATCACTCCCCTGCTTTAAAACTTTCAAATAGCTTCCCATTGTATTTAGAATAAAAGCCAAACTTCTTACCCTGGCTTTCAAAGCTGTATATGGTCTGGCTTCAGCCTAACTTTCCACCATCATCTCAACTATATTCCCCGCAACTCACTATGCTTCACCAGCACTGCCCCCCGCCCACGCGCCCAGACATACCAAGCTCTCCCTGTCTCAGCACTTGCTCCGCCCTTTGCCTGGACTACAGCCTCTCCCTATCAGCTCCTTTTCATCCGGGTCTCTTCTCTGAGGGGGCTTCCCTGATCATCTCATCAAGATGACCCCTTCCTAGTCACTATCGCATCCTTTCATTTCATAATATTTCCTTCAGAATACCAATCAAACCCTAAAAGAATACTGTTCATTTATTCATTCGTTTATTGTCACCACCTCACTGGAATTTAGCTTAATAGAGGGATGACGTTTGTCCCGCTGTAAGCGCAGCTCCTAGAAATCTGCCTACCTCGTAGCTAAGGGCTCAATAAATACTATACAATGTGTGCCTGCCTTCCACTGTGCTCATTTCTAACACAACCATAAACAATCAGCAATCAGCAATTTTTGTTTGTTTTCAATGGAGAAGTAGGGCACTCAACAAAAAGTAAGAAAAAGTCAAGAAAGTGACTATCTTTTATCCCCAGAGTGCCCAATGTCTTGTGTGGCCACAGTATGTGGGGATGTGTCACAACTCCAGGACCTGAGATTTTCTGGAAAATCTTTCCTGAAAATAGTCTTTCCTGAAAATAGCGTTGAGCCCTTAACCTTATGGTTCACCCTATTTTTTAGGAAAGGATCATCCCAAGGCTTTATTTCCAAAACCGCTCTTTTAGTTCGCGAAGGCCTCCGGGAAGAAACCCAACGCTCTTGCGCAAGCGCCCAGTGGCGAAGTCGCGGCGGTGAGGCATTCATAGTGCGCATGAGCAACTAGAACCGGCGCGGCGGGAAGAGTTGCGCAGGCGCACTTGGTCGACTCGCTAGGAGGGGAGCTCTTGGAGGCGGCGACCCAGGCATCTGGGGAGCCACAGAAGTCGTACGCTCTTAAACCGTGAGTTTCCGACGGTTTGTTCCATGGCGCGGGATTGTGAGGGATTAGAAGCGAATTCTGGATCGTGACTTCGGTTTTGTCGCAGTGCAGTTCCGTCCCCCGCCCCCTTCGATCCCTCGACCTGCGGCGGGAAAGTCGCGCGCCTGCGCACTAAGCATCCGGTTGGGTTGCGGTCTGAGGAAGAAGGTCCTTCCCAGCTGAGCTCGCGGCCCGCGCTCCCCGAATGGTTGCCATTCATTCCCTCCTCTTTTCCGCCCGGCGCTCGTGGCCAGTGTCGTGTCAGTTCTCCAATAACTTGGGTGGGACCTCGGGCAGGCTTCCTGGCGCTCCCTTTCAGTGGTCAAACGAGTCCTTTTCTTCAGGTCAAACTGCCCCCACAGCAGCCCCCAACCCCACTTCCCACCGCCACCGGCTGCTGAGCAGGCTCCCTCAACTGGAAGTTTTCCCTTCAGCTCCCTGCCGGTATTTCTAGAAGGTGAAAGTAAAGTAAATGAAATTCCTTAGAAATAACCACAATTTTCCTTTCTTTGGGCTTTTAGACACATGGTGCATTTTAAAATGTTTTCCCCTTTGAGGGCAGTGGCATCTTTTAGTGCTTGGTTTAGTAAATGATCTAAACTTAACTTCTCCAGCATTATAATTTTCACAGCCGCTTTGCTCCCGCTGTGGACGTGACCCCTTATTTTGCATCCCAGTTGTTTTGTGGTGGAGGCGTCTTTGGGAATTCAGATGGATGAGCCAATGGCTTTTTCTCCCCCGGGTGACCTGTTTCAGGCTGATGGCTCTGTAAAAAAATACGAGCCGAATTTTAAACTTACAGGTATGTGTTTGATTTCAAAGATGTACGGGCAACAATTCTGTGTTTTCGATTGCTTTAAAAAAAATAGCTGATTGAATCTTTAAAGTGAGTTGTATGTTTATATAGAAGCATTTAACAAAGCTTGGTAAGATCTAGATTGAGGATCGAATTGCATTTAGGAGGATCGTAATTCAACCTTGTTGGACAGGCGAAGTCGCTAAGGCAAAAATATTAATGACTGTCTAAGAACACAAAAGTTTGTTGATGCCCACCCTGGAATTTGTCTTCTTCTAGACCTATGTTCTTATCTCCACTTACCATTAAATTTGGATTTAGAAGTGGACCCTGGAAGAATCTTTACTTAAATATTCAAAAGCAGAATTCACTGACAAAAATAAATGAAATGTTTGTAGCAATAATAAAGCACCTTATCTCAGTATACATCATGAGGTGTTGTTTGAGGTGAGGAGGAAAGGGTCAAGCAATACCTGCTCTTGTACACTAAAATGTGTATCTTCATTCCTGCTCTAGCATAGGGCCTGGGACTTAGTAGGCACTTAATAAATGTTTGTTAAATAGAATAGTTCCAGTTGACTGTGGTTTTTTCCCCTAAAAAGTAGCTAAATCTTCTTTTCCATCTTTGTCTTACGTGAATTTTGTGCTTGTCCAAAAGATATTAATTTTGAACTTTCATCCACGATATGTAGTTTATACACTACAAAATACTTTAACCTCACCCTGCAAAAATATGACATCACGTACTTTTACTTTGATGAAAGCCACTGTTATCCCATTTACCTATACTTAAAACTTTGGAGTTATCTTCAGCTTTTGCTTTTTATTTACTCCCTATATGCAGTCACCGAACTTTATCTTCCTCTTAATATGTATGGTATTGCATCTTCTTTCCATTCCCATTTTCCACCGCATTAATTCATTTCCTTACACTTTGTTCCTGAATTACAAAGTTTCTTACCTAAACTGGCTGCTTTCACTACTTTTCCATCCTCCAGTTCATCTGTACGCTGCAATTAGAATAGTCTTTTTTTTTTCAATTTACTCTTCCAAAGAACAGCTAGAATAGAATAATCTTAAAATACCGCTTTCGTCCGGTTACATGGATGCTGTTCCTCTTCCCTTGCATTTTTCTTACAATTACCTAGTTTTCACAGTTTAGCTTTCACTTACTAGTCATTGGACACATAATACAATAACACAGTCATTGTGTTATTCTTGTATTGAATAGCACTGTGTGTTTTGACTCTTCAGTTTATACTATAAGCTCCTTGAAGGTAGTATCTCTTATAGTTTCTGACATATTTATGCCTTAAGTGGAGTGTGAATAGATGACACTAGCATTATGTTCAGGAGAATGCTACTATTCTAATATTCTGAAAATCTGCTGGGAAATTAAGAGTGGAGTGAATTTTATTCCAAATTTCAAAAGTATTATATAGCCTTTATGTAACAGAACATTGGACAACATTATAAATAATGTCTATGATAATTTATAAAACATGCTGAAACTTTACTCATATAGTTCTTTTTTTTATATGACCCTTAATAAAAACTAAGGTTATATAAAAAACATTATTTCAATAAGGAGTAAAGCTGATGAGGTCCAGGCACATCACCGTCTTTTGATCTGATTGGGAAAGTCAGTCATGTTTTTGATGTATCTTTGCATTCCCAGAACCTAACAGTGTCCAGCACACAGTAGGTGCTTGAAAATATTTGAATGAATGATTTAATGTTAGAATATAAAGTAAAATACTTAGTGGATGAATAGCCTGGCATTTTGTTTTGAGATGTTTGTCAGATTTTTATAACATTTTTTCTAATATAAATTATACATGCTTATTGAAGAAAATTTAGGAAGTATAGAAAGCCAAAATAAAATATTTTCCCATGGCCGGGCGCGGTGGCTCATGCCTGTAATCCTAGCACTCTGGGAGGCCGAGGCGGGCGGATTGTTTGAGCTCAGAAGTTCGAAACCAGCCTGAGCAAGAGCGAGACCCCATCTCTACTAAAAAAATAGAAAGAAATTAATCGGACAACTAAAAATATATAGAAAAAATTAGCCGGGCATGGTGGTGCATGCCTGTAGTCCCAGCTACTCGGGAGGCTGAGGCAGAAGGATTGCTTGAGCCCAGGAGTTTGAGGTTGCTGTGAGCTAGGACGACGCCACGGCACTGTAGCCTGGGCAACACAGTGAGACTCTGTCTCAAAAAAAAAATATTTTCCCACTATTCAAATATTGCCACCGTTGACAGTTTGTTACATTTCTTTAGTCTTCCTATGCATAATTAGATACATTTTTAAAAAACTAAATCTGGATCTTCACTTATTTCTAATCTCCATTTTTTGCTTAATATGTATCTGAAACATTTCTCATGTAGTTAAATTTTCTACAACTTGATTTAAGTTCCATTATATAGTATGCTATAATTTAATTACTTTTTATTATTGGACCTTTAGATCATTTTCCATTTTTTCCTATTAAGAAAAATACTGCAGTGCACAAACTGTCTGACATAATATTGGTCAAATGTTTATTCTTTCATTATTTTAGCAGGCTTTTTTTTTTAAAGTATCTAATATATGCCAAGTTTAGTAAGTGAGAAAGATCTGTTCAGTGAAAGAATGAAGTACAAACTAGTTATTAATATATGCTGAATATCTTCTCCACATTGTTGATCTGTATGGGAAGGCATGCTTTCTGTGTGTTACATGGATACCCTTATCCCATGCTTCTAAAATGGGGTTACAGGTACTGTCTTAGTTTGACTAGGACAGATCCAGTTTACACCTGTTGTCACAATGTAATTACTGGTACTCCCTTTCACTCTCAAGAGTGTACCAGTTTGAGCTAAATTTTATGATCCCCTAGTTATAGGAGGTATAAATCAAACAGTACATGAAGCCCCAGAATAAATTTGACTATATTCCTGGAGTATCAGTTTTACTTCATGGTAAGATATTGAAAACTTCATTTATATGATGAACACTTACTAAGCATCTCTTATGTGCACATACTTTTCTAGGTGCTAGGAATAAATCAATTCGTAAAACAGAAATCAACACCCTCAAACTAGTGGAAAGAGACAATAAACAAAAGAATACTATGTTCAAAAGTGATTACTGTTGTGAAGATAATGTAGAAGGGAAGGGGACATAGGAAGCATCAGGGAAGAAGATTGATATTAATAAGTGTAGTTGGTCAGAGAAGACTTCAGTGAGGTAACATTTGAGCTAAGACTTCTAGGTGGTGAAGGAGTGAGCTCTGCAGATATTTGGGGAAGAGCACTTCAGGCATAGGAAGCAGCAAGTACAAAAGCCCTGAGGTGAGAGTGTGCCTACCATTCTGGAATAGCAAAGAGTCATTGTGGCTAGAATGGAGGAGAGGGGGGTAATTGGAGTAAAGTCAAAGAGAGATTGTAAAGAGGAGTGTTCTTTGGCTTTTATCTGGAATGAAATGTGAAACCATTAGAGAGTTTGAGCAAAATGGTGACAGGGTAACTTAGCTTTAACAGGATAACTGACTGCTTGCTGTGTTGCAAATAGACTATGGGCCAGGAAGGATGAAAGCAGGGAATGTAGTTAAGGGGGCTATTGCTGTATTAAAGCCAACTTTAATATATATTATGTAGCAGAAAATAAAATTTACTTAAAATTGCAAAATAGAAGCCTAGACCCTCATGTATGAAATATGGGCATTTAAATAAATTTTTAGCATGATATGGACTTTTCAGGGTCTTCCCCCAGTCCTCAAAGTGTGTATTCATTTGTCTCTGTCTTTAACAGAGTTGTCCAACTTGTGACATGAATGCTCTTTTATGCTCTCTGCTGTCATTTCCCACTTCAGAAATTGAGGCTATTGCATTCGCTTTGGTTCTAGGAAATTTTACTGCTGTTTAAAAATATCGAAGTTGTTCTGTATTGACAGGAAACCTTAAACATTTTGAGTTTTTTAAAGATGGGTAAGTACATAGGACGTGAGTAGTGGTGTAGAAGCACATTATGTTTACATAGTCATTCACATGGCTTGTGCATTACAGCGTTTTCTCATTACATATATTTTCTTTCCGGTGATTTCTAACAGTAAACCAGTATCTCTACTACTAACTGCTAACTCATGCTTACGTAAACTCCCAAGTGTGGAGCTCATAGGAAAACCATAGACTTACAGTTGGAAGGTAAAGTTTGTCTAATCTAACCCCTTTGTTTTACAAGTTAAGAAATTGATAGTTTATGACAAGAGTTAAATCCAGATCTTTAGATTCTAGGGTCCTCTATATTAGCACTGTCCAATAAAACTTTCTGTGATAATGGAAATGTTTCTGTACTGTCACATGTGGTTAGTGTAACTCAGGAAAATGACTTTTAATTTTAATTTGTTTAAATAGCTACATGGAACTAGTGTACAGCATGACTATATCATCCTACTACAAAGCTTTCAGTATTATTAATCACATACACAAAACAAAATATGCACACAAACACTTGAATACAATTAGTAATAAAACAACTAAAAACAGGGTTCTTAAAATATTTCATCATATCTAAACACCATTGATTATAAGATGCACCATTATTTTATGTACTTTTCAGAAATGCCGGTTACACTATGACATAGTGCTTTCTTATCACCTAAATTTGTTTTGTTTTCTACTTATTGAAAGAATTATTTTAGACCTAATTAGACAAATAATTGTATATCTCTGGTATGTAAATAAAAAGGAAAATAAACATTTCAGGTGTGTCTCTTTAGAATCACTTTTTGCACTTAAAGTCATTGATATCCAGTTTTCCCCTTACGATATTGTTCTGAATACATTAGCGATGCAGTATTTTTTTGAAGAATCCAATAAAAAATAAAAAGCCATTGTTAATGGGCTATTAAAAAGAGCCCAAGCTAGCACTCTGGGAGGCCGAAGCGGGAGGATTGCTTGAGCTCAGGAGTTCGAGACCAGCCTGAGCTAGAGCGAGACCCCGTCTCTACTATAAATAGAAAGAAATTGGCCAAACAACTAAAAATAGAAAAAATTAGCCCAGCACGGTGGCGCGTGCCTGTAGTCCCAGCTACCCGGGAGGCTGAGGCAGGAGGATCGCTTGAGCCCAGGAGTTTGAGGTTGCTGTGAGCTAGGCTGACCCCACGGCACTCTAGCCCAGGCAAGAGAGTGAGACTCTGTCTCAAAAAAAAATAAAAGAAGAGCCCAAGTATGTGGAGCTAGCCTACATGCTTCACCACCTCCACTGCTCCTCTGTACAACCATTTGGCTCTGATTTTTCTTCAAGTCACTGACACCTATTCTATAAGTTCTAATGCTGGCTGACAACAATTGTAACATGCATCCCAATTCCAGAGTTAAAATTGTCTTAGAGACAAAGAAATGTAATATCAAATTGAATATACCATTTTAGTATCCCTTCATGGTGCCTTCCTTGTGACACTGTGGAATTTGAAGCTGTTTGGGATTGACACTCATAAGGAAAGATTGTAATTGACTGTGTCAACTGTAGACTGCTAGAAAGCCAACTTTTTCCCCCCGGGCCTTGGTTTTGGCTTCTAAAGTGAAGTAGTATCATACCTGATAGTGAGGTATCTGATATTGTCTTTTGCTTCATTCCATTGTGACTTTAAAACTTTTGCTTTTTTTCCTCCAACTATCTCTGGATGCCCATTATGATTGTAATTATTTATTCAACAAATGTTCCAGGCACTGTTCTGACTAGGAGCTAAGTGTAATATAGCATGGTGAATTATATAGGCAGGGAACCTATATTGATGGAGTTTATATTCTAGTGGAAGGGGGCAGACAGTGAACAAATAAGTAAACAGGATAATTTTATAGTGGATAAGTACTCTGAAGACAATAAACAGGGTAATGGGAAGAATGCTAATTTAAGTAGGATGTCAGAGGGGACTGTGACAATTGAGCGAACCCATGAAGTTACAAGGGAAGAGCATTTCAGGCAGAGGACTGATGAGAGCAAAAGCCTTAAAGAAATAGTGTTAATAACAGTAACTACAACAATAAGAGTTACCACTGTCATTTATTTAATATTTACTGTGTGCCTGGCATTGTGTTATAAACTTTACTTATATATATTATTTCATTTAATCCTCACAATGTCTAAATGGCATGGGTACTGTTATTATCCCTTTTCTGTAGTTGGAGAAAACTAAGATTCAGAGTCATACTGGCTGGTGAATAGTGGAGCCAAGATTCTAACTAACCTCCCCCTGCCAATCTTCAAACTGGAACACATAATTGCTATGTTATATTGCCTCTTGAATTGAAATCTGTGTAGACATGGGATAGTGGCTCATACCTCTAATCCTAGCTTTGGGAAGCCCAGGCCAGAGAATCACTTGAGGCCAGGAGTTAGAGACCAGCCTGGGCAACATAGCGAGACCCGCTTCTCTATGGAAAATAAAAAATTAGTCAAGCATGGTAGCAGGTACCTGTAGTCCTAGCTGCTCTGGAGGCTGAGCCAGGAGGATCACTTGAGTCCAGGACTTTGAGGTTACAGTGAACTATGATCATGCCACTGTATTCTAGCTTGGGTGACAGAGCAAGACCCTGTCTCAAAAACAAACAGAAAAAAAAGCCAACCATGAAGGTTCATAGTCCACCTCTGAAACAGATGGGAAGGTGAGGGTAATTTAAGTTAGAAGTTCCTCCCATTTCCTTAGATGGGTTGATATAATGGAAAGAACACTGTAATAGATCTTCCCGGCTTCTTATTTGGTCTCCAGCTCTGCATGTTTCTCTTGCCCATTAAGTCCATTTCCATTGTCCATTTGTCCTTTGTCCTGCTTAAAAACTTTCCATGGCTTTCATTTGCATTCTCTACTTTTCCCCTCCTCAGCCACGTTGTATTTCATTATTCGTCTGCCCTCTCCCCCCACATCATCTGTGCCTTTCCTTTTCCATGTCTTTACATACGTAGTTCCTTCTTCCTAAAATGTCTTTTTACATTTTTGCTATTTGGTGAATGCTTCAGAACATAGCTTAGCTGTCCCCTGAACCCTGAAGACTTCCTGGCACCTTTGGAAGTGCTCATCTCCCCCTGCCCCAACCTAATGATATATGCATTCCTTTATTACAATTATCATCTTGTATTACGTGTGATAACATCTGTCTCCTCTACTAGACCTAAGCTCCCAGTGACTACACCAAATTTATTCATTTTTTTGTATGCCCATTGCTGAGCATTTTTTAAGTGTTTGTTAAATGAATGAGTTCTACAGACATCAGCAATACCTCTGCAAAATTAGGCAAATTATTTAACTTCCCTGAAAAATCAAGATAATAATTCCTGTTCTGCCAATATCACCGTACTATTGTGACAATCTGAAAAGATAATGGATATGAAAGTGCTTTGAAAATGTCTTAAACTGCTGTGCTGTGCAGAATATTATTATCATAACTTAAAGTAGCTGATGCTTGGCCTAGATACTGTAATAAAATCTGAAGACTTTTATGTAGTACTCTTTTGTATCCAGTAGTTTACTGGATTTTGTGTTATTGCTTCCCCTTATGTTAGCCATGTATGTTTTCATAAAGAGCTTATATTTATTTATTTAAAAGTAGCAATTTATCTGCTGTCAAGGTTAGAGGGTACTATTAATTCGGACAAATTTTTAAAAATATTTTTAACATGCCTGCGAGCTTTAGGCCTCCTCTCTGAGTGAATACTGTGAATTTATTAATATTATATATTAATGAAACTTTTCCAAACCTATAAGACTTTGTATCTTTGTGGGAAGGAAATAGTTTTCAAGGGCATTGTGTCCTTGTCATGCCATCTCGTGATCACAGCACAAAACATTTAGTTATTTTTAAGTTTAGCTTCTTCATCGTGTTGTAGTCTGTGCAATAACAATGAATCCATTAATATGTAATTCCAGTGTGGTAGAAATTTGCCGTGTGTAATTCTGGGACTGTCATTTTTGTCTGTTCAAGAGGTGTGTGTGAATTATAGCAACTCGATGGAATTTTAATTGTCATTTTAAGATATATTCAAACTTTTATTTGTAATTAATTACTAACGTTTTAGAATTTATTTCATTGAGTTTTTTTATTTAGGAAACTATAAAATATACTCTCATTGATAATAACTATAAATTCTTGTTTCCCTGATAGGCACTAAAAAAGATATTGAGAAGCTTTATGAAGCTGTACCACAGCTTGGTAATTTGTTTAAGATTAAGGACAAAATTGGAGAAGGTACTTTGGGGATATGCTTTATTATCTTTACAAGTTTTATTTTTCTCCTGTTTTCTTTGTGTAATCTTGGTTTTCATTACTATTTCTTATTGAAAAATGTATCACTTCTTTAAATATTAAGACCGTGGTTATATTACTATTTATAATAACAGCTTTTCTTTTTTCCCCTGGAAAGAAGGAATAAATAATAAATATAACCTATTATACCATTAAAACAGTTTGATAATCTATTTTAGCATTGTTTCACTAACATTTTTAAAAACGAAATGATTGTAAAATATAATAAATTGTTTTACAGGCACTTTCAGCTCCGTTTATTTGGCCACAGCACAGTTGCAAGTAGGACCTGAAGAGAAGATTGCTCTAAAACACTTAATTCCAACAAGTCATCCTATAAGAATTGCAGCTGAACTTCAGTGCCTAACAATAGCTGGGTAGGCAATTTAAAGATATTTTAATTGTACTATTAATTGTATATAATTTATAAGATTTTAAAGTAGATGCTTAACAGGGATGATGAGATTGTACATGAATCATACACATTTTTCAGTCAAGTGTTTGCCATTTGCTGGTACTTTTCCTCTACCCTTGCAATAGTTAGTTAAATTTATAGTAATTCTTTTAGAGTGGATTTCCTTGAGGTTCAGCTTGACTTCCTGTTCTTTTACCACTTCTTTTTGTAACCTTTCTGCCAAATCATAAACCTTGGCTTTCATAGTTTAGAATTTTTTTTTAAATGTGGGGAATTCACATTTCACATCTCCCCAGCTATTGGTAATCTCATCGCATGTTTTTTTTAGAACAACAGAATCATCTGGTATGTCTTTCTCCTCAGTTTCTCTCAGCTAGGTCGTTCCTATTGACATTTGGACACCATCTAGAATCTTATTCCTCCTGAACTTCCCTTCCTCTTCCAGCCACTCCATCATTTCTTTGCTCCCCTTCACAGCCACACTTCTCAAAAATTATCTACACATACTGTTTTCACTTCCAAACCTCCCTTTCACTACATGTGCACTCACTGTGGCTACTTTCCTCCATGCTAAACTGAAACTGGTTAGAGTCAACCATGACTCCAGGCATCATTTAACATAATTGCTTTGAACTGTAGTCTTTGGATTTCTGTAGTGCCACACCCTCCTTGTTTTCTTCCTTCTTTGTTTGGCCTTTCATTTTCAGTATCTTTGTCAGCTCTTCCTGTTCTGCCTCATCCCTAAATGTTGCAGTTCCTCAGTGCTTCATCTTGGGCTTGCTTTCTCTGTATTCTTCCATAGTATCTACATTTCCATATGACTTATAGCAACAATTCCCAAAAGTATGTATCTAACCTCAGACCTTTTATCTTAACTGCAGATTTGTATCTATTCACCTGCCTATTTGACATTTCACTTGAGTGCCTGATAAGTATCTCAAACCTAATATGGCAAAAACTTAAGTTTTAACTCACTTTCCTCCTTCAAAAAATACCCAAAAAACCCATCACAACAACCGTTCTTATTTACCCACTTCCACAAATGGCACCACCATCCACCTAGTTGATCAAGCCAGAAACCTAGTTTCTCCATTTCTCTCCTAAACCACATCCATCACTGAGTCCAGAATGTATCCAGAATGTATCTAAAATATATCCGTGTCTTTTGCTTTTTCCACCATTACCTCAGCCCAGGCCTGGACTACTACTGTAGCCTGCTTCTTGGCTTCCCTGCTTAACTCCATCTTCACACAGCAGCCAGAATGGGATAAAATATAAAATGTATGTGCATGCAACATAAACTGGATAATGTTGTTCTACCACTTAAAATGTTTCAGTGGTTTCCCTGTGTACTTCAAAAAAAAAAAATTCAGTCTTATGCCAGTATTCCCATCTTCTTCACTGTGCTCCAGCTTCTTTACTTCTTCAAATTTGTCTCAAGAGCTTTCTTACTTCAGTGCCACGGCCCAAATTGTTTCCCCGTTCGGGAAGACCTCTCCCAGTCTTTGCATACTGACTCTCAATCTTTCTCATCCGAATGAGAGTGTCACTGCTTCAAAGAGGTCTTATCTGAATTAAATTAGATTCTCCTATGTTTTTTATTGTCACAGCACCTTTTGATTTCTTTCAAAACCCTTGCTATAATCTGTTATTATTAGTTACCTTATGACCTGTATTGTCCACTAGATAGTAAAATCAATGAAGACAGAAATTGTGTTAATTTTTTTTTTTTTTTTTTTTTTTTTGAGACAGAGTCTCACTCTGTTGCCCAGAGTAGAGTGCTGTGGCATCAGCCTAGCTCACAGCAACCTCAGACTCCTGGGCTCAAGCAGTCCTACTGCCTCAGCCTCCCGAGTAGCTGGGACTACAGACATGCGCCACCATGCCCGGCTAATTTTTTCTGTATAGATTTTTAGTTGTCCAAATAATTTCTTTCTATTTTTAGTAGAGACGGGGTCTCACTCTTGCTCAGGCTGGTTTCGAACTCCTGACCTTGAGCGATCCACCCGCCTCGGCCTCCCAGAGTGCTAGGATTACAGGCATGAGCCACCGCGCCCGGCCGAAATTGTGTTAATTTTATTCACCATTACATCCCTAATGTCTATAATCCCTAAAGGCAAATAACAATGCCCACTAAATATTTATCAAATGAATGAATGAATGAGCCTATTTGTTTGTTTAACCCCTCTTACATTATAGAAGACAAGAAGATAAGATGGCCTCTCTAAGGCATGATTGCAT
>RJWJ010012000.1:0-42983 GCA_004363605.1 Indri indri
GTTCTATTTTTAAATAGATAGGGAGAGGGCAGAGAGATCATTCTGTGTCTGCTTTTCCTTAATTGCCTTCAACTCCAAATAATTCCTAAGCCAGAGTGCCATATTTTGAACCACATCAGGGTGGAAAAGGGGGTGCAGGGTGGAGGACCCAGTCAACACTCAGTATGGAACCTAAGAAAATCATGCTGCCTACATCACTTCTACTACTGTCCTCAGTATGTTTAAACAAAATTGTTCATAAGCAACACAAAGGCAATCTTGCAGTAGAAAAGAAACCACTCACAGACAGACCAAGCAACGTATCAGCAATGATTGGGAAGAGGCGGAGTCCCATGCGAATTTCCTTGAAGATAGCATGGGGCTGGCTGAGTGTATAGGATCACAATTTCCGGACACCACAAATACTGGCTGGCAGAACCACCTCTGCCTTGGCCAGGATGTTTCCTTGACTTGATGCCCCAGATTAGCACTGCCCTCTGATTTCCTCTACCCCAACCCTGATAAGCCCCTCTCTATTTTTCATGGATGGCCCTGCCATGGGCAGTTGGTTCTTCTCTAGACATACATTTCTGAGCAAGTAGATCCCACAGGCTCTAATGGACTATGCTGCCGGGAGACACTGTGCTGCTGGCTCTGTCTCCACAGCTGCTTTTAGCAGTTGTAAGTTTTTGGAAGCCGTCACCCACTTCCAAAGATAACCTGCTTTAGGAAGGATTCCTAAATGATTCTATCCCACCAAAAGCAGGATTTATGGAATCGGTGCAATTCTATTAACTTCAGAAGTCTACAAACAATCTCTATACTAACTGTGAGGAATAATAGATAGCTGGGGGTAGATGGAAGGAATAAAAGTCATTATCTTTACCAAAAATCTTTTATATCAAAATCTAAAGAAGGGCTGATAACTAGAATCTATTTAGAATTCAGGAAAATCAGCAAGAAAAAAAAATCAAACAACTGTATCAAAAAGTGGGCAAAGGACGTGAACAGAAACTTTCCAAAAGAAGACAGAATAATGGCCAAAAAAACATATGAAAAAATGCTCAACATCTCTAATCATCAGGGAAATACAAATCAAAACCACAATAAGATATCACTTATCTCCAATGAGAATGGCCTTTATCAAAAAGTCCCCAAACAATAAATGTTGGTGTGGATGCGGAGAGATAGGAACACTCATACACTGCTGGTGGGACTGCAAACTAGTGCAACCTCTGTGGAAAGCAATACGGAGATACCTTAAAGAGATACAGGTAGAAGTACCATTTGATCCAGCAATCCCATTACCAGGCATCTACCCAAAAGAACAAAAGACACTCTATGAAAAAGACACCTGCACCCGAATGTTTATAGCAGCACAATTCACAATTGAAAAGGTGTGGAAACAACCCAAGTGCCCATCAATACATGAGTGGATTAATAAAATGTGGTATATGTATACCATGGAGTACTATTCAGCTATAAGAAACGATGGTGATACAGCACCTCTTATATTCTCCTGGATGGAGCTGGAACCCATTCCACGAAGTGAAGTATCCCAAGAATGGAAAAACAAGCACCACATGTACTCACCAATAAATTGGTTTCACTGATCAACACCTAAGTGCACATATAAGAGTAACATTTACTGGGTGTCGGGCAGGTGGGAGGGGGGAGGAAGGGATGGGTATATGCATACATAATGAGTGCAATGCACACCATCTGGGGGATAGACACACTTGAAGCTCTGACTTGGAGGGGGAAGGGGGACAAGGGCAACATACGTAACCTAAACATCTGTACCCCCATAATATGCTGAAATTAAAAAAAAAAAAACCTAAAGAAGCAAATTCCTCTGTGAACTTAGTAGAATCCAACTCCAGAGGGCCAAAACAACACCTCTTTTGAATCCACAGACGGCCATATTCTTTGTAAATGGCAGTAACAGATCAAGATGTTGAGTCAGCCCAGAGTTGTAGAGTTCCAACGCCCACCAGGGGAGGTAAACACAGGTTCCTCACATGGGGTCTGCTAAGGCCCCCGTGACTCCTGCTTTCTCAGCTTCCTCCCAAATCAACTATGAGAGAATTGTCTCACGTTTTCTACTTGTTTGATATTTCTTAATTTTGACTTGTTTTCCAGGTCATCACTCCAATTTCCAAATGATTTACAATCTTTAGAATTCTCATTTAGAAAGCGGTCAGGTCTATTAATCACCTATTCTGTGTCTTCATTTTATCTCTGCTTCATGCAGCCTTGAAACAGAGCTGGTGAACTTCATATTCATTACGCTTATTCCTGCCCTAAGTGACTTTACCCTTTCACTAACATCTGAACATGTCTGACTAGCAGAACTTGAGAAATAATAGCTGGAGTCTTTATAGCATAATAGAGATTTACAGATTTGCTTGAAGTGTGGCCCTCCCTCCTGAATCAGAATCACATAAAAACCCTTTTTAAAAAAATTTTTTTAAAAAAGATTCCTGGAACTGACAACAAACCTACTGAGGTCCAACTCTGAGAGTGAGACCAGGAATCTGCAAATTGGCACCATCTCATCTCCAGTGATAAGGTTGTGTCCCCTTCCTGGTATGTGAAGTGTGGGGGGGCACCTTCACAGGGGAATTTATGTTCTATTTTTATATAGATAGGGGGAGGGCAGAGAGATCATTCTGTGTCTGCTTTTCCTTAATTGCCTTCAACTCCAAATTATTCCTATGCCAGAGTGCCATATTTTGAACCACAACAGGGTGGAAAAGAGGGTGCAGGGTGGAGGACCCAGTCAACAACCAGTATGGAACCTAAAAATATCACGCTGCCTACATCACTTCTACTACTGTCCTCGGTATGTTTAAACAACAGGATGTGATGCCGCTGCTGCTGCTGCACTCTGAAGTCTGAGAACCAGAGGCTTGTGTGTTGAAAGGGAGTTAAAAACAAATATAATAACCCTCCGGTTGAAGAACCAAGAAGTGGGGCATGCATGTATCAGTCAGTAAAGCAATAGGTTATGTTGTGGTGACAACTGGCCTTCATAAAACAAGAGGGGAGGGTTCCCAATATTTGGCTTAAGTATGGATTTGTGAAAAGAGCATGGCTGTCCCTCACTCTTAATCTTTGAGAAATGGTGATGCTTTCATGTGGTAAAAATATCTGATGCTCAGATAACTCATATCTAGTTCTTTTCACCTTTTGGGTTTGTGGGAGGTTTGCACTTTCCTCTTATTTCTCTCCACCAGAGTGGAGAAGGTAGGCACCTTTAAAATCCTTCCTATTTCAGCAGAGTTTTACTAAAGTGACAGTTATCACAAAGGACAGATAGTGTTAGAATTTAAATGTCATCATTTTTTTTCTGAAGCAGATTGCCTAAAGTACAGGCAGAGAAAACAAACCAGTGTTCAGCTGAATTTATCATTAGAGGAATGTATTATATGGATGCATCCTGCTCAGCTGTACTGTCCAAGGACTTCAAGCAAATTGTTACCTGAACACCTACTATGTGTTCAAGAGCAATCCTAGGCACCTTCTGATGGCATCGACTGAAGTCTGTCTGCTCACAGGTCAGGACAGCTCACTTGGTCCTTCAGAGAGAAAAGTTGCTCCTGCTTCTCTCATTATTTATCCGCCCTTTGCCATTTCCTGTGCCCCTGGCTGGACGCCTGATCCCAAACATCCACGGCCACCAGGGCACATACCTGCCATAGCACCATGGAATCAGGGAACCAATTCCCAGCTCTCTGAAAGTATCAACCAGAGGTGCAGAGTCTCCAATTCAGGAAAGCTGTTTGAGGCCATAATCAGATATATATTTGCTCAGCACAAAAAGAACACCCCATTGGGTATATTTGTGATGCTCTGCATGTTAGCCCTTTCTCCGTATACTTTCAGGGATAGATGGCAGATAACTGCTTTGAAGATGAAACAAATTGTAAGTGGATGAATTTTAGTTCCATATAGCATAGGTCAAGAGATAATTATTACAGGTTACAAATGGCAACAAACCAGACTCTGCCTCTTCAGATCTACATATTTTTTGAAAAGGATGAAAAATATTATTCATTTTTCCAGTGATTACTACAAGCAACAGAATTCTTAATATATCTGATTATAGCTATTATCCTCTTCCTTTGAGCACAAACACATCCCTCTTTGTAGGAAACAGTTTGCTGGTTGAATCTGAGCTCATCTGAGCCTGCAAGAGCCTCTGCTTTCCATTATTTTATATAATGGCTTTTGATGGAAAAGTCAACATTAAGCATAAGTTTAGTACTGTCAGTAGTATCAAAATTACCAATATAATTTTATATCATGTAAACAGTTCTCTATCCATAAACTCTTTCACTACTATACAGTCACCTCTAAGTATAAAATTTCAGTTTTATTCCATTATGTTTGCCTTTGTCATATTATTTTTTGCTATCAGCACAAGTTTCTGTGACTTGGATTCTAGCACATTTTAACACCAAAGTCAACCCTTCCTATCATACTGTCCTTGAGAGCCCATGACAAAGAATAGTCCTTAAGCTGTGGTATTCTCAATATTTCTTCTAAGACTCCCCCTCCAAGAAAAACCTTATAAGCAAATTCTCGTACATTCCCACCTGGCTCTGTAGCAAGGCTCCAGTAAATTTAAACTAAGCAGCATGCAACATGTGCTGTGCTTCCTATTACTTCTGAGAACATTTGTCTTATTTCCTCTCTAATATGCTTCTTGCCTACTTTTCATTGTATTAGAGACTACTGCTTAAGTGAAAATGGAGGAAAAAAATAACCAAAGCATTTGTATTGATTTCTTTTGATCTGGGTCCTCAATCAAACTGCAGGTCCAACACTTGCCTTTTCAATATGCTTTTTAGCCCCTGTTGTTTCTCCTCTACCCCTGTTCCATGAATCCGGGCTCCTTACTTTCCTGTTCCATTAAAAGGCTATTACCTACTACTCTGTGTAGTTCTTTAAACTAAGGAGTCAGCAAAATCCCTCAACATAGTTTAATTTACCCTTCAATTAAATTTAGACATGAGATAAACCCTGTTATGACTTTGACCTAAAACTACCAGGGGACCTGGAAACAAATTTCTAAATTTCTGTTTGCTGTGATATCTATATTGGCTCCAAATGAAAAGGCTAAATTTAATTTTTTCCCAAGGAAACAACATTTTTTTTCACCAAGTTTTATTCTAAAGCCCTTGAAAGTTTTAAATAGAGTTATGAAGGGGTGGAGGTGAATTACCAAATGCAACAAAAAATAAATGCTTTTCTTACCACTAGAATTTTATATACCATCCCCATACTTCCCACCTCTAATATGGGAAAGGAAAGTTTTGGAGCAAAGTCGTAGAATGGTAGAGCTCGGTGAGACCTTCAGAACCATTCATACTAGCCTCATTTGGCAAATGAGGAAACTGAGGTTCATAATAGCTCCTTAACAGTGATAATAACCAAGGAAACAAAAGCTAATATTTGAGCACTTACTATCAGCTAAACACTGTCTACATTATCTCACAAGCCCACAACAGCCATCAGAGGTGAATACTATCATAAATTCCATTTTAAAGATGGAAAAACATAAAGAAGTCACACAGCCAGTACTTAATTGGCAGAACCAGGACTCTGATTCTAGATCCTCAGCCCCACTTCCAACCTGTGACACTACCTGCCAGCTTCCTGCTGGTCCCCAGACTATCAGGTGATAACTCCCCTTCTTTTTTCTTTAGAAATTGCTAACGGAGTATGATTCTAGTCTTCATTATGAGTCAAAAGTGTTTTAATATTAATACTATAATGTTATTTGCTTTTTGTACTTAAATTTTCTTACAAGTATACAGTAGACCTATCCATAGCTTACTTGATATGTGAGATCACAACAGACTGAGTACAGAAATCAATCTGAGAACCCAGCCATCTCTATTAAGCCAGACATTAAAGAGATTTGCAAAATAAATAAAACAATGCCACTCTTCCAATTGTCTTGTTTTGAAAGATGTAATTTTTTCATTAAAATATGATACTGAGGTTTTAATAACTAATGTGTTTATTAATGTTATTCTTAAATGACTGAAAAACATTTTAATTTATAACACGGTAAATATCAATAGAGACAACATTCATATACATGAGCTCTTTGGAGTCCTCAATAAGAGTATAAGTCGGTCATGTGAATAAAAAGTTTGAGAACTGCCATTTTAGAATATCTGCTACTAACCTTAGCTCCACTGGAGTCTGGAGTCTCTGTCCCCTCAGCATCAGCTTAGACCAATAAGACACCAGTACTTCAATACTCCTGGCACCAAAGAATAAGGAAAGGACAATGAGCATGAAGAAATCCAGATGAGTGTGAGTAATGGCGCAAGCTTCCCCGTACACGTGCATTTGTAGGTCATTCTGTGTGAGTGTGTGATGTCCTCACTTCTAGAACTCTTCAGAACCCCCAGCCTTTAACTGGTTAAGATCTTCAAGAACAAGAGATACATGATTTTTTTCACAGATGTTTGGTTTTTTTCCAGTATTAGTGATTAACAGAGTAAATACTCCTCATAGAGTTAGCTCTTGAAGACACTGAATGGAGTCACCACCCTATAGTGACATAGAGTACCTGGCCAAATTTGTCTCCTCCCATCCCTCACCTCTACAGCCCCAATGCGCCTTCACATATCACCTTCCTCAGCTGAAATGCTCTGCCTGTCTCCATGACTTCTGATTTCCTGAAAAGAAAAGAGGTATGACTTTAGGTCAGAAGCACTCCCTCTCCCCCTGTGTACTGAGCTCTACGTTGTCAAGGGCAGGAATTGAGTTCTCTGATATGGGCCAGACTATATTAAAATAGTACAATATGCAGCTTCTTTCTATAACTCAAAGGGAAGACTCTGAAATTTGTCAACCAGTTCCTACACACATTAGGTTAGGCCTCTTACATCCTTACGCCTGCTTGGAGAGTTTCATTTGCATGCATTAGCATTTGGGAGATAAAATCACCAATTCTGTAGTCCCTCCTTATTTATTTTTCTAGTCCCTTTTACAATGCACCACACTTTCACTCATTGCCCACTCAAAATAATGTGGGCAGGTATCTTCAGTGGGTGAATAATAATAGCAGCAATATTGAGCAACGTGTGCCAGGCCCTGTGCTAAGTGCCTTACATGTATTATTTTGTTTATTCATATTAGTCTTACAAAGTAGCTATGACTAGTATTCTCATTTCACACTTAGGAAACTAAAGCTTTGGAAGGGAAGCAATTGTCCAAGTTCACTCAGCTGTCTGGTGCTACACCAAGAGGACTCTAACCCATTAATGAATAAGCACTCACAAAAAAAGGAATGATTCTAATGCATGTCATTAGAGGGGGATCAATGAAGAGGAAGAATTAAGATGGCATCAATCTTGAAATCAACTCTGCTGAATGATGGCCATGATTCCTGGAAATTTCGCAAAAACTGTCATTGATAAATCTGATTGCATTTTCTCCTTAGTGGATTTTTGTGTATTTCTGCACATTTTTCACTAGCACTGCTACATATTTCTTGATTAGAACAGCACCAGATACTGTAATATCATTTTAAGTTCCACTCAATGCTCCCTTCTTGGCCTTAATTCAATGGAAGAATGATTTACTTGCACACAAAGCGTGTGCTTCTGTATATCAATGCCACCCTCACCCGCTCCCAGAAAGATTTAGTAGACACTATATATTAGACAAGCAATTATCACATAATGTCAAAACATTAAGCATTTTACATTTTCCAAATGATACATGAATAATTTGAGCCCTGTGTGTATACAGCCCTAATAAATCAAACATTTAATTTTCACACACTTTTGAAAGGCATCTTTTCTTACTTTAAAACAGCCCATGGACTTTGCCTTGGTGTCTTGATTTATCCCTCCATGGATATACTACTAATTCCTAGTCTACAAATACTTACACAAAAGCATCTGAAATTTTTAATAAATTAGACTCATTTTAAATCACATCCTAAAATCAGAAAGCACCAAACATTGTTAAAGCACTCAAATTATTTATGAACACAAAAAAAATGAATCAGCTTTCTGGGCAAAAAGAAGAGGTGCTGGAAAGGCTGTGTGGCCAACTGAATAAAATTGGATAATGACAATTGGTCCTGAGTTTCATTTCGTGGACATCATTCCTCAGGTTAAAATGTAATTAAAACACAATGAAAACAAACAAAACACAGTCCTTAATACTGCCAACTTTAATAAACGTTGTTGTTGAGACAGAGTCTCCCTCAGTCGCCCTGGGTAGAGTGCAGTGGCATCATTGTAGCTCACTGCAACCTCCAACTCCAGGGCACTAAGGGATCCTTCTGTCTCAGCCTCAGCCTCCCCAGTGGCTGGGACACAAGTGCACTCCACAACACCTGGCTGGGATTTTTTTCTTTATTTTTGGTAGAGACGGGGTCTCACTCTTGCTGGGGCTGGTCTCAAACTCCTGGGCTCAAGTGATCCTCCCGCCTCAGCCTCCCAGAGTGCTAGGATTGTAGGTGTTAGCCACCTTGCCCAGCCAACGTTAATAAATGGGTGAATAAATTTGTACTTTTTAATACCAAGGAAAGCATGCAGGTTAGAATTTTTCATTTTATCCACTTATTTTTGATGCTCAGCAGAGACGCACTCCTTCAGATGACTGGGCTTGCTATTAGTATTGATGCTACTGTTGTCTTTAACCCTTCTGCAAATGATGCATATGTCTGGACAGGAACCATTATCAAGAAAGAAATAAGAAATCTTTGTTCTGATGGCTGCTATCTTGTGACCAGATGTCATTGATTAATCAACACATTTGTTTGACCAAAAATAAAGTAAAAGATATCATGGAAATCTCCATTATCCAAACGCTGACACTTGATTAAATACATTATTTTACCCAAATTCACATCCAGGTGGGCAAAGCAAAGCCAAGAATCAGGCAGGACTTCTTTTTCAGTCAACTCCGTTAAATATGTGAGAGCCTAGAAGAAATTAAAAGGCTAGGTTTGGGAAGTTTTTCAACACAAGAAAGCAATATTATGGAGAAATTAAACCCTGACAAAAGAAGATTTGAGTTGCTTGGGGGGAAAAGTTTAAAACAAGTCATATAGTTTAACAGAGTAATTCCCATTTTACCACAAAATGCTGAAGCATAAACAATCACAGATGTAGTCTTTTAAAAAAGACTTTAAATGCCCTGTAAAGACTTTTTCCTAAACCTTTAAGTTCATAAAAAGACAATGTCACAAATGTCAAAGTAAAAATCATCTCACATCACTTCAGTAGTCCAAATTTAAATAGCTGAATTTACTTAAGTTCGATCATCATAACCTAGGTAAGGTATGTGTTCAAGACAAGCTGCTTTCAAAATTAACCTTCACAAATAAAACATGGGACTCCAGTAATCCTAGGAGTCTGCTAACCAGAATTGCCTCAACTTGATGGGAAATTACTGCAAGGAAGCAATGTTTTTGAATATTGTTTTAAAGGATTTTACTAACACAGAATATCACCTTCTAAACCAACAACTTTGGAGTAAACATTTTGTAACTGTTTGTCCCATCTACCATCAGCTCACCAATCAATGGCAACTCAGGAGGAAAACATCTGCATCCTTATGAGCAATCAATCTCTTTGCCCTGACCATTAAGGAAGGCCTTGGACCCCACACCTGCTATCTCTAATTGCCAAATCCACTCAAAAATTTGATAAACATTTATTATACACTATGAGGCAGAAACGCTCACTAACTACAAGGTATCTTGCAAAATGTTATATGAAGCACAAAGAAACATAAGGTATAATCTCTTGTCTCAAGGAATCTAAAATATAAACTAGAGAAGCAATAAAAAATATGGGAAAATGGGAGTAAAAAGTCAATGTCAGCTCAGGCAGCTATAGGACATGTAACAAAGCAGTACATTATTATCGAATCCGTGGTATGGATGGTGCCATGGTTTGACTGTGTCTCCCAAAGTTCATGTGTTGGAAACTTAATCCCCAATGTCACATGTGGGGAGTGGGACCTAATAAGAGGTGATTAGGTCATGAGGGCTCTGCCATCATGAATAGATTAATGTCATTATTGTGGGAGTAGGTTAGTTATTGCAGGAGTGGGCTAGTTATCAAGAGAATGGGTTTGTTAAAAAGTGAATTCAGACCCCTCTTGCTTTCTTGCCCTTTCTTGCTCTTTCACCTTCCGCCATGGGATGACGCAGCAGGAAGACTCTCACCAGAAGCTGTGCCATGCTCTTGGACTTCCCAGACTCTTGAACTGCAAGCTAAATAAATTTCTGTTTATTATGAATTACCCAGTTAGTTGTATTATGTTACAGCAGTACAAAATGGATGAAGATGGATGGTGTACCAGTCAGGGTCCAGTCAGGAACACAGAGATCACACTAGGTATTTCAACGGAGAGAGTTTAATATAAGGAATTGGTATTAGAGGGTGGTGAAAGCAAAAAGAGAATGCTGATATAACACAGAGACAGTAATAGCAGGAAAGCAGCTATCTTCCCTTGTTAATTAGAGAAGACATAGTGGAGGAGGAGGGTTATAAGATTAATCTTGAAAGATAATTTAGAAAGGTGGAAAGAAATGGAAAAGTTAGGTTTAGTAAGGAAAAAACAAAACATATTGGGCAACATAAGCAAACCATAAGCCAGTTTTCATGCATGGTATAAATTGGTATTTACATTTTTCCCTAAAATTTCAACTGTGAATTTATCTTTGGATGCTATATCAGCAAATCAACAATAATTATTTAGTGCTTATCATGAGGTTGTTGGGCTCTATAGAACACAAAAGAATAGAAAGTATAAGAAGATGCTTATAATCTCGATGCAAATATGAGACAAACCAATGCCACACAAGATGGCATATAACTGGGCAAGTTGTCTTTTCCAAAGATGGCTGCAACAATACTTCCCACCCCACATGCCATTATGCAGTGTGACTTGACACATCTTCATCAAGAGGTGGAATCTATTTCTTCACCCCTTAAATCTGGTTGGGTCCAGTGACTTGGCCCAGTTACTACTTTGACCAACAGAACGTGGCAGAAGTGCTGCTGCCTCGGTTCCATAGTCCTTAACTGCTTCCTCCCTATTGGAAGTCAGTCGCTGTGCCAGAACAGTGACCACCATAAAGCCATGTTTATAAAAAGCCCAGGCAACACGGAGAGACCCTGAAGGGTGAGATAGCACATGGGAAGCAAAAGAGGATAAGAACTATCGAGGCACCAGACATGCAGGTGAAGAACTACCCTGAAACTACAGTCATGCCTTGCTTAGTGAGGGGTATATGTTCTGAGAAATGTGTCATTAGGAGATTCTGTCATTGTGTGAACATCATATAATGTACTTACACAAATCTAGGTGGTGTGGCCTACTGCACACCTAGGCTATGTGGTACAGCCTATTGCTCCTACGCTATTATAAAAACCTATACAACATGTTACTATACTGCATACTGTAGGCAGTTGTAACACAATGATATCTGTGTATCTAAACATAGAAAAGGTATGGTAAAAATATGGCATAAAGGAAAAAAATGGTACCTCTCTATAGAATACTTACTGTAAATGGAGCTTATAGGACTGGAAGTTGCTCTGAGTGAGTCAGTAAGTGAGTGGTGAGTGAATGTGAAGGCCTAGCACATTACTGTACATGACTGTAGACTTTATAAACACTCTACACTTAGGATACACCAAATTTATATTTTAAAATTTTCTTTCTTCAATAATATATTAACCGTAGCTTACTTGATGACCAATCTTGTATTTGTATAGTCTGTGGTTGACTGAAACATTGTTACGTGGCACATGACTGCAGATCTTTCCCCAGCCGCCCCAGCTATGCCACATTGTTGAGAGGTGAACTGCTCAGTTGAGTCTTCCCAAAATTCTTGACCCATAAAATCATGAATGAAATAAAATGGATGTTTTAAGCTCTTAAATTTTGGAGTTGTTTATTTCATGGCAATAAGAAACTAAGCAATGACCAAGTGCTAAATGGTAGAAATGGTAATTATTTCTTATATCTGAAAGACATGCCACTAATTTATAACAGGAAAAAACATAAGATTCTCACTTTTAAAAAATCAGTCTTAGCTGGGAAGGTGGTTTGTGCCTATAATCCCAGCCCTTTGGGAGGCAGGAGAATCACTCGAGCCCAGGCAGGAATTCAAGGTTGCAATGAGCTATGATAGCACCACTGCACTCCAGTCTTGGTGGCAGAGTGAGACCCTGCCTCTAAAAAAAAATAATAAATAATAAATAAAAATTAGTCTTTGTCCAAAATAAAATATGATACCTGGGTTTGTAATGATTGACAAAGTAAATTATTCAGTTTAAATGCTGAAATGATACAACTATAAGTTCAAAGTGATGGAAAAATCTTCTTTCTAATGGAAAAGGCACTCACTCATCTTCCCAGTTCAGCTAGATCATAAAGCACTGGAAACAGCAAGGAGGCCAAGGAGGACGCAAAAGGAATCTTATGGTCAGGAAAGGCAGGACGAAGGCCAGGCTTTCCCTTTCTTCAAACAGTTTGAGCAAAGTGAACAGAATGTACCATCTGTACCTATCACAGAGAGAAATTGTGCCTGAGGCATCCCTGTGGAAGGGCTTTCACAGCAAGTTGTCCTGAAGTTCTGCAACTGGCAACAAACCCCAGAGGAGGCTGACTCCAAGAAAAAGTTCAGCAGGAAGAGGAAAAATATCTTCTACTCAAGACTCAGAAAATCATAGGGTTATATTCACTGCAACTTGATAACGGTTAAAGATTAATAAGTTGCCTAACTATATTTAGGTGTTTCTTAAATCTGCTCTAAATTGAAGCTCATTAGAAGGCAACATGTGTGGTGATTAAGACCAGACTTCTAGAGCCAAGTGGCCTAGAGTTGAATCCCAGGTCTGCCACTTGCTACCTTGGGAGTTCGGGCACATTAACTGCCCTGAGCTCTAGAGCTTTGCTGGCCAATATGATAGCCAGTAGACATATTTGGCTATTAAACACAAGAAGCGTGGCTGCTTTGACTTGAAACACACTGTAATTGTGAAATACACACTGAGTTTCAAAGACTTAGTACAAAAAAAAATAAAATACCTTATTAATATTTTCTATTGATTATATATTAAAGTAATATTCTAGACATGTTAAATAAAATACATTATAAAATTAATTTTACCTGATTTATTTTATGTTTTTAATGTGGATGCCATAAAATTTGAAATTCCATTCTTGTCTCACATTACATTTCTATAGGACAGCAGTGCTTTAGAGGGATAATAATAAACTCAGCTCTTAGGTTTGCTGTAAAGATTAAGTGAAATTATCCAAGTTAAGCACCTGGAACAATGCTTGACATGTAAAAAGTGTTCCAATTCTTTCATTTATCCATTCATCCAGTCATCCATTCATCCAACAAACATTAATTGAGCAACTTCTATGTGCTGGGCACTCTTCTAGGTGCTTAGGTACAGCATTGAGAATAGACAAAAAACAAAATAAAATAATGCAAAAAAAAAAGCCCCTCTTGATGACAGTGGTAATTATCTCTCCAAGTTCAGTGATTATTTATGTAATATAATGTGTCTGTTCAGTAATTCTAATAAAAGTAATTCTAACATCTATAGTTCTTGAGTGTTATTTCATCGAAATGGATGCTCCTATCCCTTGCTGTTAATCTTCCCCATGGAGAGCCCACCTGTCCAAAACATGAGGTTGTAAGGGTACAGCAGGAGGCCCAACCGCAGTAAAGTCTTTAAGGTAGTGGCCTTGAAAACCCAAACCAGAAAGAGATTATAAAATCCAGTAAGAGTCCAAAAAGGAGAGATCAAAGGGGGCAGAATAATGGAAAAAGAATTCAAGAAAGAGATGGGACATAAAGTTAGTTCCTGCAGGACACCTAAGCATCAAATGGCAACAGGAGGGGAGCTGCATCTCAGGCATTCTGATTTATAAGAAAATAGCATCCAGGATGGGCTCAGGATTTCCATGTTAATATTTCTGGGTCATATGCATATGTGTCTGGGAAATTGATTTTTCCTGTCAGATGCTGGCTGGCACCTGGAAAACAGCCCACAGCATGACTGGGAAGACAAATATTCAAGCCTTGCAAAGGTGAATCATGCCAGCACAGAGTCATCCATCCATATTAACAATTTGGACCCCTCCAACTTGCTCCCTTGAGTCTCTGTCTCCTGGTCTCCCCAGTCTCTGCAGGCCCCTTCCCCTTTTCTTCCCACACTACAGCCAGAGTAACAAAAATGTGGTCATGCTACTCCTAGAATTACAATCTTTTAATCACTTTCTATTGCTCTCAGAATAAAGACCAAGACCCCTCATGAGGCTAACAGGGCTCTTGCCTACCTCATCGCACCCTCCCCCTTGCAGTCTATACTCCAGCCACTCAGACCTTCTAGTTTCTCAGCCTCACCTTACTGCCTCCAGCCACAGGACACTGGCTCCTCACTCTTCTTCCCCCTGGCACCTCACCCCTTCATCCCTATCAAGGCACTCCAGCAATTTCCTTCCAAACACATAAGCATAGCACCATGTCCCTCTCCCATGGCTTCTATCTGCGTGTAATCCACATTCATTAGTGGGATTATCTGAGCAATGTCACCTCCCCCTCTACATTGTAGGCTCTGAAGGTAGAATGAAACCTTGTCCTTTTGGCTCACCATTAAATCACCGGCATCTAGCCCAGGGAATAGCACATGGTAGGTACTCAGTATTTGCTCATTTCATTTATTCCACATTTCGTGTGATGATTAAATCAGTGTGTTTTTATATACACACACACATATATGCAGCACATGACATGTAGTAAGTGCTATGTAAGTGATTGCTGACTATAAATTTTGTTTCACATAATGGACTTTTAATGCCAACCTTGTGCTGTATGAAATTCGAGCTTTGCATACTGTGCCTCCCAGGAAGTCTTCCATTTCACTGCCATTAATGCTTCAGGTGGGGGAGAGTCAACATCAAATACCAAGATCTAAATTGGCAGGAATCAAGCAATGCTATTCATTAAGATTTAGCACAAAACATTATTTAATGTCAAATATCAGTAATTACTTTCATAATTGTGACATAGGAGGATAAAAATTGTAGAATGTCAGAACAATAGAGATGAGGGAATGAAGGTTCAGAAATCTGTGATATTTAGAATACTCAATTGGAAGCCGGAAGCTAGATGTTTGTATGCGCTATTTCACCCACACCTATTAACAGGCATCACGACCTCATTTTACAGATGAGACTTAAGAAAATTAAATATTAAAAATAAAAGAAGCATTGATATTTCTAGAAGGAAGATACACAAATGGCCAATAAGAACATGAAAAGATGTCCAGCCTCATTAATCATTAGAGAAATGCAATTCAAAACCACAAATGAGAGATCACATTCACTTGGATAGCTATAATAAAATTTTTTAAAAAATAAAAACAGAAATGAAAATAACTAATGTCATCAAGGATGTAGAGAAATTAGAATTCTCACACACTGCTGGTAGAAATGAAATTGTACAGCCATATTGGAAAACAGTCTGGCAGTTTCTCAAATGATTAAACATAGAATTACGGTATGACCTAGCAATTCTACACCTAGGCATATACCCAAGAGAAATAAAAACACATGTCCACAAAAAAACTTGTACACAAATGTTTATAGCAACATTACTAGTAACAGCCAAAAGGTAGAAACAATTCAAATGTCCATTAACTGATAAACGGGTGAACACAATGTAGCATATCTGCACAGTGGAATATTATGCAGCCATAAAAAGGAATAGAGTTTTGATGCATGCTACAACACAGATAAGCCTTGAAGACATGCCAAGTGGAAGACGCCAAACATAAAAGACAAAATACTATATGATTATATCCATATAAAATATTCAGAACAGCAAAACTGTAGAGACAGAAAGTAGACTAGTGGTTGTTTAGGGCTGGGGAAGGGACGGGGAGAGGAGATGATAACGAAAAGAGTGCAAGGTTTCTGTCTGAAGTGAAGAAAATGTTCTAAAACTGATTGTGGTGATGGTTGCACGTATCTGTAAACATACCAAAAACCAGAGAATTACACACTTTAAGTGTGGGATTATATGGTAAGTAAATTACATCTCAAGAAAGCTGTTTTTAAAAAATTTAAGTAATAAGACCAAGAAGGCTACAATGCTTCAACCCTTGATAGGCGTTTGTTTTTGTTTTAACAATAAATAAAGAAGTTTTGTCATTCAATCTTCACACCAGCTGCTCTAGTGACTGTTATTTCAGTGGTACTTTAGCACCTTGAGAACAAATTCAAATATTGTTTCCAAACCTTTTTTTATGCCTTGATAGGTTCTATGTTTTTTTTTTCTATTTTGTCAATTTGGTTTTCGCTACATAGTCCCAGATTATTACAGTAATTAATAAAATGAGCTTGTTAAAAATAGTTTTCCAAACAAATTCTAACCTGGAGACAGCAGGTGTTTACATAGAAACCATTATTTCCAGCGTTCCTTTGTAAGACTTGCAGACAAGGCCTGCTGTTTGCCAAGGTCTGGGCTGGGTACTGGGGATGGAGATGAGTAACACAGGGTTTCCGGTGATAAGGATCTGTCATCAAAACTACTTCCACTAGCCAATGTGGAAACAATCCAAGTGTCCATCAATACATGAGTGGATTAATAAAATGTGGTATGTGTATACCATGGAGTACTATTCAGCTTTAAGAAACAATGGTGATATAGCACCTCCTGTATTCTCCTGGATAGAGCTGGAACGCATTCTACTAAGTGAAGTATCCCAATAATGGAAAAACAAGCACCACACGTACTCACCATCAAATTGGTATTAACTGATCAACACCTAAGTGTACATATAGAAATAACATTCATCGGGTGTCAGGCAGATGGGAGGGGGGAGGAGGGGATGGGTATATACATACATAATGAGTGCGATGCGCACCATCTAGGTGATGGACACGCTTGAAGCTCTGACTTGGGGGGTCGGGGGCAAGGGAAATATACGTAACCTAAACATTTGTACCCCCATAATATGCTGAAATAAAAAAAAAAAAATCTACTTCCACTAGCCAAAGGCAGATGTTTGGGATCAACTTCCCTATCTGGGAATGCTACCACCCAGCAGACAGCAGAGTGTTTGCTCAGTGAACTATAAAGTTAACGCATGTTTTTGCTGTTATCTCTGATGAGGTGACAAAGAACCCCATCTACAGCCTCTCCCGAGAGTTTCTGTAATAGGAGAGGCTGCTGTCTGCCTAGGATGATTAAGGGAAGTTCTAGCAGGCAAGAGGAAGAGTTTAATGACCTTGACTTCCTTTTCTGAAGGTTCAAGAGGGAAACTAAGATTCCACAATGTCTATTAACTTTCTAATCCCTCAACTCAAGCCTAATTATTTTTTGTAATGTAGCTGCTTTTCCTCACTTTTGCTAACATCAAGCATAGCATTGGTTTTCTTTTGTTTACTATCTCATGGGCTCTCTGAGAAAAATAAATTTGTCAAATAGAATTTGGAATTTTCACCCAAAGCTTATTGCATACCACATGCCCAACAAGATGCAAAGTAAAACAAATGCCTTCTTTCACAGAGCTCATCTTCTCCCCACTTGTTGGGCTGGCTCTGGAATAGGCCCAAGAATGGTATCTCATTCCCTGAGGAGGGACAAACTTGCTGTTCGAGGTACCCCAAGTAGAGACAAGTAGGTAGGGTACAGCTTCTTCTCCTGCTACAAAGGAAGGGGTGGTAAAGGATTTAACTTTAAGCCGGGCGCAATGGCTCACACCTGTAATCCTACCACTCTGGGAGTCCAAGGCAGGAGGATTGCTTGAGCTCAGGAGTTCGAGACCAGCCTTAGCAAGAGTGAGACCCCCCCGGAGGCCGAGGCGGGTGGATTGTTTGAGCTCAGGATTCGAAACCAGCCTGAGCAAGAGCGAGACCGGTCAGAGCTATCAATTGATTTGAATTAGGTAGACCCAACTGTAAGTCCTACCTTCCTCAGCACTGAGTGTCTTTGTCCTCTTCTCTTCTCCTGTCCTCTTTCTTAATTGCTCCCTATTTATTTCTTATTTACAACGTCATCACCATCCCCACTTATCAAAACCTACTCTGGAAAAGACAAGGACAATCTATTTACATAAAAGTCTATAAACTGATACAGCTTGAAGAATATTGATGAGCCAGTAGTCAGGCCAGGTGGTATAAATGATGGTTACCCTTATCTCCAGGACTTGCGCATTTTAATTGATAGGCAGTAAATAGCAATAGCAACAAACTGCCTAGGTTTGAATTGTGCTTTGCCAGTTACTAGCTGTGTGACCTTGGAGAAGTAGGATAACATCTCCAAGATTCGGTTTCTCCATTTTAAAGTGGGGAAACAATGGTAGTATCTGCCTCCTAGGGTTACTGTTAGAACTAAGTAATTTATTACCTATAAATACTTAAAACTAGTGCCTGACACATAATAAGCACTTAATGAACATTACCTATTATCACCATTTTAAACTAGCATGTTATTCTTAAGACAGATTTTCTCATACTGTATTCATGAAACTTTTGAATTAGAATCACCTGGAATCTTATCCCACTGATCAATCGTAGCATCACTAAAAATGGGATAATAGGACATTATATGTCTTGTTATATGAAGCAGCAAGTAGATAATTCCACGTATAAAAAATTCATGTCAAATTTTTAAAAAATGAAGCTAAATCTCCTCAAGCCTCTGCATATAATTCCCATTTATAGGTAATATAGGGGTTGGAAGAACAAATTTTAGAGCACCAAGAGACAGAATCAGCCAAATCTAGAATATGGGACATCCTTACCAATTTGCTACTCAAAATTTGGCCCCCTGTCTCCCCAACCCCTAGCAGATTCAGCATTTTTCAAAATGTAGAATTTCAGGCCCTACCCTAAATTGACTGAGTCAGAATCTATATTTAAACAATATCTGCAGGTAACTCATACGCACATTATAGTTGGAATGGGTCTGGTCTCTCTAACACATCAATGCCATTAAAGAAAATGGGGACTCTAATAGACTAAAGAGATTTAACAGGCACAACATCCAAAGGCAACATGTGGCCCTTGTGTGAATAGATTTAAACAAATCAACTGTAGGAAGACATTTTCGAAATATCAAGGAAATTTGAATATGGTCCGAGAATTAATATTATAGAATTATTAATTTTGTTGAGTGTGACCTGCCATAGTGGTTATGTAGAAACAAGAAAAGTTGTTAGAGAAACATATTTAAATATTTACTCATGAAATAACCTGATGTCTGAATTCACTTTAAAATGCAAAAAGAAAAAAATTTAATGGGGTCATAGATGTAATGAAAGATATTGATAATTGTGGGACCTGGGTGATGGGTGCATGGAGGTTCATTGCTCAATTTTATTTTGGTGGCTACTTAAAAATTCCTTTGTAAAAGTAATTTTTATAAATAAATAACACATAAATAATTACAAATATTTCATTACAAATAATCACCTGGATGTCTGTTTAAAAACCAGATTTCCAGGCTCCCCAACTCAAAGTACTGAATCCAAATCCCAAGTGTGGGCCCAGGCAATTAAGATTTTAAGATGGTAGAATTCTAAATGAGAGTAGCACCTGGAATTATGCCCCCTGGGCAATATCCTACCTTGCTTAGGAAGAAAACAGAATGCAGTCTGTGAATCTAAACTTCCCAGGCCCACAAAACCATTATTAAATTAATGTGATTTACGAGACAAGTCTCTGTCACACAAGTCCATGAATGTTGTTCCTGCAGTGGAAGAAAATGAGAAAGAGGAGAGGAGAAGAGGGGAGGGGAAGGAAGAAAAAGGAAAAGGAAAAGCAATAGAAAAAGAAAGAAATGGCAATGACTCTTTTTACCCCTAGTCTTCTCACTCCACCACAATCAACTGTAGCAATTACTCTGACCACCCATCTGTCTTTGCCCTAACACTGACTGAACCAGGTCCCCCAACCACCGAGAGAAGAAATGGACAGAAGGAGAGGGAAGGTTGGGGGGAAATTCCACTGGGGAAAGTATAGAAGTTACTAAAATGGGAACAGATGGATTTTCCCTTAAAAATACAGGGTCCAGAGGCACCTCTCGCCTCACCCAAATTCAAGTACCCGGGTAAATTTTCTGAATGAAATTTCAGGCAGAATTATAAATGAAACTCTAAGTACATGGTTTGCAGCTTTAATGTGATGCTCATTGCCTTTAATTAGATGTAATGTCCTTTTTAAAATCACAGTTACAGACACTTGCCATTTTCAAAATGCCCTCAGGTAACTCCCAACATCTATGCCCTTCAAGTGAGTAGTCAATTTTCAGTCTCACATACATAATAATTCACCCAAGCCACTGCTGGCTGTACCCATCAGTGGAAGAGATTTACAGAATCTTCACCACAATAAATACACCAGGTCAGCTCTGCGAGGCTCGAGGACAGTTTAAAGATGAAAATTGTGTAGATAAAGTGAGACCTGAAAGGACAAATATCCCCCCAGGTGATATCTGAAAAGGGTAAAACGTGAGCATTTATGTATCTCTCTTGGTAAATTTTAACTCATTTGGTTTGCTTCTAAAGGGTTACTTAAATTTTTAAAACTATTTTTGGATTTAAACTTATTCTTTTAACCAACATGACAAGCAATAACTTTTTAATCCTTTTTTATTTTTTCATTTTTATTTTATTTTATATTATTTTTTCTTGAAATGAGGGTCTTGCTATGTTTCCCAGGCTGGTCTCAAACTCCTGGGCTCAATCAGTCCTCCAGCCTCAGCCCCCCAGGTAGCTGGGATTATACTCATGCACCACCATGTCTGGCCAATCCTTTTTTAAAATGGGATTTTTATTATTTGACAGCAAGAGGAAAACAAAGGAAAAAGTGAAGCCAATTCTTTGTTTTCCTGGAAAGTGAGTGGACAGGCATGGCAGAGAGTTCATCACTCTGGGAGTGGCAGGCTTGTCACCTGGGTCCAACAATCCATTTTCATTCATCACCCCAGCTGAAGTCAAGAAGATAAGAAATGCTGATTAGACCTGGCTTCTCCCTCTGAGGCCTCCATGAATCAGAAGTCTCCATCTTACTCAACAACTATAATTTATCTTCCCCCTTTTTTTTTTTTTTTTTTTTTTAGCTCTCTGTTGATATACAAGTATTGATTAACTAGACAGGCTGGGAGGAATGAGAGGAGGCAGGGTCTTTTCTGCTGAACTTGTGGATCACTTACTAAACGACAGCTTCTCACCAGCTTCTCAGAGTGGGCCCACGCTGGCAGGACGACCCCACGTTTATTGTGAGGCTGATTTAGAGAGAGAGCAGGAAAAGGAGGTGCTTCTGTGAGTTTTAGGTAGTAGTTCCCCATGACCTGGAAGGTCAAGTCACTGCTTGTTAGCAGATCACGATGTGGTGCTTCCCAGCTGCCCACCTCTGCCCACCATTCCCCTCTGAATCCCTCCAGCCTGCCCAACCTCTGTGGCTTCCTGGACCCCTTTTTCCACCTGGAATTTTCTCTTAGATATTCTCCACATCTTCCAAGGCCCAGCTCCAGCATCGTTTCCTCTGAGAAGTCTGTGCTCACCTCTGGCTCCCTCCTCTCTACTCTTACTCATTTTTCTATTTGCTTCTACTAAAGCTCACGTGGCTTCTCACCATGATTATTTGTGTGCGTGTGAATATTGGTGTGCTGGTCCATTTTAATATGGAAATGGAAATGTTTTGTATTCTTCCTCTCTTGTGCTACAGTCAAAAAATGAAAGGAAATATATATCCTTTCACTATTTGCAGTGTTTGAAGATTTTCTTCCTAAACTCCAGAAACTTTGGGGAAAAAAAATAGAGGATAAGGGATATCTTGCCTATAAGTTCTATTATTAAAAAAGAGAACAGAGAAAAATTTATGAGCAGAATAAAGAGCAGAGGGTGGACCCTAGGGAGGACTAGGGGAAAGAGGAGCAGGTGGGGAGAAGGAGATGGAACAAGATGGAAACCTGGGAACTGATGGCGCCACGTCAGAAGGAGTCCTTGCCCAAGGACCACACGACTTTCAAATTCAAGGAGAGCTTCCCTCCTTCTGTGCCCTGGGCTGTGCCATCTGACCCTCTCCCCTCCTTCCCTTCGCCTCATCTCTGTGAATATTCTCACCCTGGACTGCCCAGAACAACTGGTTCTTCCCCATATCACCAGACGTTACTTATTCTCATCCCATCAAACTTCCTCCTACTCCAGGAAATCCATAAGGAAATCCCTCTGCTGTGGAGTGGACAGAGGGAATGAACAGAACAGACTGGAGACCCATTGGTGGGACATAGTTGGTGACAGCCCTGTACTCATGTCCATCTCCCTAACTTGGATATGAGCTCAAGGACCAAGTCCCATTCATCACTAATTCCCTGGAACATAATACCTGAGATGTAGTAAGTACACAGTAAATGTTAGTTGAATGAATATATAAAAGGAAGTCACCTGCCCTCCCCTTAAAAATGTGCCCTTCTGTAGTAGGTGACAGTTTGGAAAACTTTTCTGTTACCAAACACTGTTGTTGTTGTTGTTGTTGTTTTTTTAACTATAATGAGTTATTTATTTAGCAATTACTATACTCAAGGTACTGTGACAGGTACAGAGAAGAGGAGAAAAGTGCTATGGAAAGGAATAAATACAAAAATAACAGTTGATTTGAGGGGACTCAAAATTTGAAAGAAATCGTTTTTTACAAAAGCCAACATTCATACTCAAGATGTTAAAATGATCATATAATTCAATTTCAATCATAAATAAGTACGTATCATTGCTTTGTAATGTCCACTACAAGTTTTGGACAGATATCCCCATAAGTCTGTCTCAGTTGTGTCCTAGGCTGTGTACTGTGGAAAAAGACTTGGATGCCACCAGCTCTGGGCTTTATATACACTCGGGGAAGAAAGTTGAACGTAAGTGGGTTGTGCGTAAGTAAATTACTTTTACTTTTAATCTGTGTTAGAGTGCAGAATTAAAGATTCGAATTTAAGTACCAGAAGCAGAATTATGAGGCCTCCAGGTTTTCTTCAAACATGGGATTTAACTTTGTTACCAGACAATTTAAGACAACTACCAAGTGGAGCTGGGATATTAGGAGTGATCGAATAGATGAAATATGTACGTAAGAGGAGAAACACAGGGAGAAGGCTACATGGAGATGGAGGCAGAGACTAGCCTGATGCTGCCACAAGAACACCTGGAGCTACTAGAAAGTGGAAGAGGCAAGAAAAGATGCTTCCCTACAATCTTCAGGAAGAAACCAAACCTGCCAACACCTTGATTTAGGACTTCTGGACTCCAGAAATAGGATAGAATAAATTTCTGTTGCTTTAAGGCCAGTTTGTGGCACTTCGTAAAAGCAGCCCTTGGAAATGAATACATACAGATAACAATAATAAATGAAATGAACCTTGTCTATCATTTCCAAATACAATCACCTGTGTTTATTCCCAATAATGGACTGGTTAATTGCAAACCTAATTTTTGCCTTGACCTGTTTCCTACAATTACACTCTCTTCCCCTCTGTCCTAACCTTACTATTTCTTAAGTGGCCTTTTAGAAATCTGAAGTTTCTAAATTCCATGAAGGGGGATTTCAAAGATAATTAACTAATCAAGGAGGACTCAATATTCTTCCTAAGGAAATTTATTAAGATTATGCACCATATTTTGTGATTATTAAGCTTTAACATGGAAAATGAAGCCTAAGCGCTACTGCCAAGGAACTTGGAAAAGCTTTTTTATGTAAACAGTAACACAGATGGATTTTCGTATCTTAAATAATTTAAGATATTTTAAATGTGCATGACATTCTCACCATCTTCCTATTAGATATTAAGTTAGTGAGATATTTTTAACAATGATTTAACTTTTGCATTTCAGAAATAATAGGTAAAGAGTAGATTGTAAGCTCGATATTTTTGACCTCTGTGTTTTGATGTGAAGTCCATAAACAGGCGATTTGAGATATGCTTGCTAAATGATCAAAAATATGTTGATAGTGGAATTGTTGGTGATTGGTATCCAATTCTGACATTTTGATGTATGACTAGCAATGTGTTTTAATGGCATTTGATACAGATTGTCAATTAGAGCAAATAAGTTAAATGATTCTCCTTAAGATATCCTTTGAATCCACCACTTTGCTCCCAACTATGAAGAGTTCGTTTTTGTTCAAATAATATCTTTTCAAACCTTCTGTGACACATAAGAATATGTATTTTATCCCTACCAAATAAATAAGCTTTGGGTTATAGGCCTAGGAATTAAAATAAACCAGGCTGTGCCGAAATAAATGATTTAATGGAACTTGAAAGTGTCTCATAGCCCCTTTTCAGGCTAAGGAATAAGTACCACGTTCCTTATATTAATGGGGCCCATTGGAATTGGCCTAATGCTGCCAAGTATGGAAAGATTCTGGTGAGATCTTAACAGAGACCTGAAAAAACACTGGCAGGTTTGAACACCTAATCTGCTTTTCCTTAATCTACCTTTCCTCCCACTGTGAAAAAAAAAATCTCAGTATGAATGACTCTTAATGATCTCCCTTCCACTCTGGAGGGGCAAATAAAGATTTCCACTCTAATTGCTTTTTATATCCCACAATCTGAGAAACCTAAACAACATCCTGCCATATAGTGCCAAGCAGACTTACTTTCTTTATGAAGTGCAACTGGTTCCCCCACACTTGTCTTGACACAGCTCGACAGAATGAATGTGTGGTGATGAATACGCGCCTATCTGTCTCAAGATCTGGATCATAGCGACTAAGAAACATAACACAACCAATGACAAGTTTGTTTTTAAAAATAAAAACATGAGGATTACAAATGTAAATTTCATTTCCCTTCTCAATAAATATATTCTGCAGCTGCTTAGAAAATATGGCAAGTTGAATCAGAAAATGTTTCTAATCAGATATGTTTCTAAATATTAAAGAAAGGATAGCCTGACTTCATTTCTAAATCTTCCCATCAAACTCTGCATCTTCTCCAGTGGTCCCTGTTTTGACCAATGCTTTTCCATCCAGCCAAACTGCCCAAGCTGGAAGTCTGGAGCCCTCCATGATCCATCCATATCCTCCAATCCCCAAATACCCAATTCCTCAACCAATCTTGGAAATATTTTCTCCAAAATATATTTTAAATTCCTCCATTTTTCCACCTCCACCTCTCTCATCCAAAACATCATTATCCCTTGTCTAATTTTCAAGAATAGCCTCTTAATTGGTCACTCCCACGTGACCCCAATTCATTCTCCACACATCCAACAACATGATCTTTGGAAAACATAAATCTTACTCCTTGTTGTAAACCATTCAGTAGCTTCTCATTGCACTAAGATAAAACCTCTGTCCAGGTGTGGTGGCTCATTCTTATAATCCCAGCACTTTGGGAGGCAGGAAGATCACTTGATGCCAGGAATTTGAGACCAGCCTAGGCAATATAGCAAGACCCTGTCTCTTAAAAAATCAAATAAACCAGGTATGGTATTGTGTGCCTGTAGTCCTAGCTACTTAGGAGGCTGAGGCAGGAAGATAGCTTCAACCCAGCAGTTCGAGGTTACAGTGAGCTATGTTGCACCACTGCACTCCAGCCTGGTGACTAAGTAAGACCCTGTCTCAAAAAAAAAAAAAAAAAAGGAAAAAGAAAAGAAAAATAAAAAGACCACATAAAACCTCAAATCTTTCACTTTGCCTGCAAAGCTCTATAGGCTATAGGCTATCTCTCCAGACTTACCTCTACCACCTATCACCTGCTGTCTGTGCTGCAGGCTGCTGGGCCACCTCAGGACCTTGGCAATTTCTCCCTGCCTGCAATGCTCTTATCCGTTTTCTTCACCTGCCTGTATCTACGCATCCGTTAGGTGTCAGCTTAGGTCTCAGTTTATTACACTCTCTCATAGAAGCCCTCTCTGTCCCCTAATCTATATTTCATCTTCTACCAAAACTTCTCATTTTACTGTTTAAATTTCCTTCCTAGCTTTTATCATAATCTACATGTAAAGACTTCTTTGTACCAATATTTGTTAAGTATTTATGCCCCCATTAGACTTTATGCATTACAGAGGCAGGAGTGTCTATGTTATTCCCCATTCTCTCCCCATCACCTAGCACGGTGCCTGGCATGTGGGTACTCAGTAAATATTTCTTAATGTATAAACAGCAAGAACTTCTACCTTCATGTTGTAAAGAAATATTGCCACTCCTTTCTTTCCAGGATCATCCAAAAATATTAAGTTATATCTCTTCTAATTACTTTGTCATCTCCACTATCTTCTGAACCTCTGGGAAGCTTCTATACAACACTTGATAGTAAATACAAAACAGAGAGTGTGATATGACAAGAAAGAGTGTATGAATTGGCCTGGGTCTACATTCTGACAAACATCTGACTGAAACACAGTGGGGAATCTAGATCTTTTAACATCTATTTAAACTATCTAGATTTTGGATAATTTACATTAAAAGAAAAATAATATTTTATTGTATGCCACTTTATAGTTAAGCAGGCATCAAAATATTAAATAAAATATTAATCAAATATAAAAATTTAAAATATTTATCAAAATATTAAACAAGTACCTTCACAAACAAAACAGCTAAATCTATAATTACAAACTCATATATATATATATATACACTATAAATAGGATTTTATAATATGGTGAGAATGAGTAATCCTTATTCATTCATTCATTCTTTCATTCAACATTCTTTGTTGAATTTTTCTTACATGCCAGGGAACAAGCTTGATGCTGATACAAGAATAAACATGACAAGGAATTCAGTCTTTTCAATGGAATCCTCACAGCAATTCTAAGGAATGTTCAGGACAGATATTGTCATTCCCATTTTAAAGATGTGGACACAGAAAGGTCACTTCCTAAAAATCACATGTAAGAGGCTCGGCATAAGTGCCCTGGTTGGTGTAATTCCAAATCTAGAGTCACTATGCATTAATCACTGTAGTCTCATTGTGCTAGGTGATGACTTTATTTTGTAGTTATGCAAATGTTTGTCTCCGTGAAGGTACCCCCTTCCACCAACTAGGCGAATCACAAGACGCATAGGGGTAGGCTTGAGGGGTGAAAAAAGATAAGTGATCTTCCCTGTAACAGAGGGATGGCAAAGAGAACTCTCCATGGGGAACAGATGAAAATAACTTTATAAACATGGAATGTAACACAAATACAAAGCAGTGAAAACTGGCTTTTTCTTTTTACCTTACCATGCCAGAGATAATAAAACATAAAACGGGAAATTGTTTTTTTCATGCCCAGGCAACTAAGTCCCCCTGGAAGCTGCAAGTGGTTTTAACCATAGCTGCTTCTTTGTAGTTGTTTTAGCTGATGCTGATGAAACTCCTTTCCGGCTAATAGGCCATCTGCTCCATTCTGTCTCCTGGAGAGGGAGCACATACATTCTCCCTGAATTTAGCCTCTGCTAGCTCCAGGGAGCTGATGGCTCTTGTGGAGCTGACAGTTTAAACACGGCCTCTGGCTCCAGCATTTTTCTGCTTGTCTCAGAGAGGAGCACAGAGAGGCGGCGGCAGAGCTGGTGAGAGGTCGATGCTTCATCTACGGAGGACACTCAGGGGCACAGGGAGCCCCTCAGTGGCATCGGCCATCCTCACAAAGCTAGCCAAAGTGCGCAGCTCTCTTCCTCCTGCACAGTGGGGTGGGAAGTATTGAGGTGCCTGTTCTTGGAAGAGGAATGTGTTGGAGGTGGTAATTTACAAAGGTAGTGTGGGCGTCAGTAAAAAGCCAGAAGCTCTTGGCTTCAGCAAAGAATTTTGAGCACAGCTGACACCATACCTTTAGCATTTTTTGAAATGAGTTCTATCAAGAGATGTTATACTAACCAAAAAACAATGTTTATATCAATAGATGTCACATCCAGGAAAAAGAGGGAAGGGGGAAAGGAAGCAGGGGGGAAAAAAGAGAGAGAGAGAGAGAAAGTCGTCACAGTTAAAAATATACAGAAAACACTGAGGTTAACAGAACTTTCTAAAGACTTTCATTTTCTTTTATGCACCATAATGCTATAAGGGAAATTACAATATTCAACATTTCCCTAATCTTTTTAACCACTTTTTGCAGAATATCTATATCAGTTGGCATGCTGTTAGCTGCAAGTGGCAATACCTAGCCAACAATGTCTTAAACTGTATAGACATTTACATACTTCTCATACTATGCTGTACAGAGAAAGGTTTTCCTGATTTGTATGCCTCAGGGAAGTCACAGTGCTAGGTGTGAGGCTTGGTGATTCTGTTGACCTTTCTCTCATGGTGGCAGAAAAACTGGAGCAGCATCAAGCATCATCAACTCATACAGCAACATTCCAAGAGCAGAAAAAATCTCTCCCCACTGGCCTCTCTCTCCTTTCACCTGGAAAGAATGTCTTTTCCAGAGACCACCAGCTGACTTTCCCTTAAATCTCATTAGCCAGAAGGTCACACAGCTACCCCTAACTTCAAGGGAGTCTGGGAAATTGGGAAACATCTGGTTTTCCCAGCCTCTGCAGTGGGAAGTTGGGAAGGGAGAATGGGATTGAAAATAATTCTTAGGCAGGTAACCAATAGCCACAGCTCCCCTTGGAGCTATTGTTCTAACTGTCATGGAGGCATATTCCACCACTGTTGTAGCTCGAGAGGCCTCTTTCAGCCTGTATGAGTTGAAATATGTTCTGCCAAAATTCACAAATTGAAGTCCTAAGCCTCAGGACCTCAGAATGTGACCTTATTTGGAAATGAGTTCATTAGTGATGTAATTGGTTAAAATGAGGTCATACTGGAGTCGGATGGGTCCCTAATCCAGTATGGCTGGTGCCCTTATAAAAAGGGGAGATTTGGACACAGACATGCACACAGGGAGAGCACTATGGGAAGGTGAAGGTAGAGATTGGGGTGATGCAGTACAAGCCAAGGAACACCCAAGATTGCCAGCAAAATGTCAGAAGCTAGGAGCAAGACCTGAAACAGATTCTTCCTCAAACCCTCAGAAGGAACCAACCCTACTAACATTAGGCTCCAGAACTTTGAAACAATAAATTTCTGTTGTTTAAGCCACTCAGACTGGGGTACCTTGTATGGCAGCCCTAGCAGACTAGTACAAACCCCACCCTTCCACACACAGGCACCACTCCCCCTGGTGACCAGGGCACCTTCTGCATCTCACAAATATCCTGGACCGATGAAGGGGCTGTTGTTGACAGGCAGTGGTCAGGGGAGGACCAAGCCCAGCCTCCAGCACACATGGGCATCTTTCCTGCTAGATGGCCAACAGTGAAAGCTGGCACCTGATACAGCTGGGAAAAGCAACTGACCCAGCTTAGCCATTCAGGCAAAGCACAGCATTCACCCAGGAGGAGACCCAGATGTCAGAACACTGATGTGGACTCCACTCAGCAGACAGCCCAAGGGGAGCCTAGGAGGAATCCAGAGGCTTGAATCAACTCTGACCCGCACGTCACTCCATCCTTAGATCCTTCCTCCTCTCCCCTCTCATCTTGCATCTTCTCCTCTAACTCCATCCTCCCAGCTAGGCAAAGAGCCTTTATCTAAGTCATCACAGTGTCTCCAAACAGAGCTGCCTAGATGGATGTGCAACTCGAGCAGTCACAGAGGGCCTTGAGCTTAGTAGGGCCCTGTGCTTGGTTTAATGCTTTGGAGCAGCCATCTTGAAATTCTTAATTTTTTAACAGGAACCCTCATAATTTCATTTTGCACTGGGCCCTGCAAAACTTATACCTGGTCCAGTCTTGTCTTTAAAATCTACGTTCAATTAGTATATATCAAAAGCCAAGAACTGACTCTTGTCTCTTAGCAATTCAGTAGACCGCTCCTTTCCTAAGGAAATGAATTCAATACACCTAGCTGACTGAGTGGCAGAGGGGCCCAGGGGTAGACAGAAATAGAATTTGCTGACTGTCAAATGCCTACTCCTGTCCCACACAGTGGGGTCAGCCCCACCAGGGCCCTATCTTGCAAATTGTGGTTGCAGCCTTTAGTGGGCCACAAAATCAAATTAGTAAGTCAGGAATGAAATGGAATGGAATGGAACAGAATAGAATAGAATAGAATAGAATTAGAGTAGACCAGAGTATATCAAAAGTAGGAAGATAACGATACTTTATTTTGATTATATATGTGTACATACTAGGTTGAGAGGTAAAGTATGTATTTTCTACGACTCACATTAAAAAATGTTTGAAAGTCATTGCATTAAGATTTCAGATGCTAAGTCAGGGTCAGCACACTGCCACCCAAGTACCAAATCTGGCCTGTTTTTGTAAATACGGTTTTACTGGAACACAGCCATGCCTGATCATTTATGTAGTATCTATGGCTGCTTCCATCCTACTACAACGGCAGAGCTGAGTAGTCACAACAGAAGCCATACAACCCACAAAGCCGAAACCATTATCTGGCACTTTACAGAACAAATCTGCTACCCTGACATGCTGAACCCTGCTCTAGCAATATGGACTGAGAGTTGAAGAAAATAGCTGGTCATTAGGAAAATGGAGGTGCAATTACGAGAATAAGAATACGTGAATGGGAAGGCAAAAAGAATTTTTTTAGTTGCCTCCCTACAAACAGAAAGCCAAAAGCAGCTATACAGAGCCAGAGCGTGGAGTACAAGGCAGCCTGGGGCTTGGCAGGGCAGCCTGTGGGTAAAAGGGGATTCAGGCTGAAAAGTCACCCATTCCTGCCCAGTCCTCCCCGGTTTCTCGACAGACCCAGCGCTCAGTCTGCTTGCAGCTGTGCTCATTTGAACTCTTGCTCCCTCTACCGTACACCACAGACCTGGGCCTCAGGGATCCACTGCTTTAGGGAGTGCTGTCCTGGAGGAGCACCCAGTCATGGACAAGGTCCTGCATGGGTATCAGTCAGTAGAAGGGCCTTCTCTGCCACCTGGGACATGGCAGGACCAGCAGTGCCGCCCTCTGCATCTGAACCAGACCACCTGGGCCTCAGCTCCCATTTCTCCCCTTCAGAGCACTCCCAGACCATTTATTCCCAGTCCCTGCACAGGGCGTCCCCAGGTACTTCAGAGCTCCAGCATTCGGGTTGTCTTGGGAAGCTCGATCTGGCCAGCAGAGTACTGGCCCACACACGGTGCTAACACGCCAATTTGAGGTGCCTCTCACTCACGTTGGGCACATCATTTGTGATGGGTGACAGCAGTCCTGTGAGCTGCAGCCACATGCATAGGCCCATGCTTCTGCTCTTGCCCATCTGTGCTCTGACTGGGGGTCCTCTGCTAAAGAGCCAAGTACAGTGGGGAGGCACCAGCGGCCTTCCACCCTATGCACCCAGCATGCTGGCACACAGGGAGGCCCCCCACTCTCAACCATCCTCCGCCCCCATCTCTCCAGGCTCTGCACCATGTGCCACGCAGCCCTTCGGGTATGGCTGTCTCCACCTCCTTCAAAGGCTTTTAATACAATTGCTCTTCAAGGCCAATGGGCCTTTCCTATCCACATCACCACCTGGCCCCATCGACACAGACACAGCCTGGGCTACACTGTGCTGTGCCAGATGGGGAACGGCCATGCCCTGCTCACCTGGGGCCTCTCTTCTCACTCTGCCCTCAGGCCCTTCCCCGTCCTTTCCCCCAGTGGTGGTTTCAATAGAGACAGACTGCAGAGTCGTGGCAGTGTGCACAGTAACAGCACCATGACCTTTTCCTGGTTGCGCGAGACATGAAATTGGCTAGGAAGAGCACACTTCACAGTACAGAAAACAAAAAGATGGTTTCTAGACGTGGAGAAGAGGAGCTGGTGCCTGGACATAGGGTCTTCATGGGCACCAATCGGACAATAAATCACACAAAAGTCAGTACCTCCTCTCCACTTAGTATTCTCAATCTTCTTTGGCAAATCACTTTATCTCACATGGGCCTACAAATTTTGTAAAATATTATAAATCTAATTGTTTATATAGTCAGAGGCCCTGCAAAATATACTTGCTTGGGGCTTCACATACCATAGGGTGACCCTGTCCCCTGCAGAACAGTTGTCAAAGTGTTGGCTTTGGGAGCACAGGTGGCCCAGCCATTCTGAAACAAAGCCCAGCCACTAAGAACCCTACTGAGAAACCCTAAAATGTTCCTCCAGAGCTCCAACTTTCAAGTCCTACAGTCCTTGGCAGCTCTAAAGTGATGAAAGTTTCCATTATCACCTCATTACCAATATCTCGAGTCAGCCTGCTGTTAGGGTCTTTCACAGAAATCCTGTGCTCAGAACAAATTTATGGTTCCTCCTAGGTCGCATTACAAAAGATTCAAAAATGCTGAGTCCATTCTAAGGAGGAGCCTGCCTTATAAATGTTGTACGCTGAAACAGACAAGTTATGTCACTTAAACTGTATTTTTGTATCGACTCATAAATGTTTTTCATTGTATAAAAATAACCTCTCCCATTTTATTCTATCAAAATGTCTCTTTATTGGGTTATAGTTAATGGTTTAAGAAGTAATTTGCAGTGAAACATGTCAGTGCATTTCATAGCTATCAAAGAGAAGCACAAAGACACCATTTTCAGGGTGTCAATGTCATTATCCTGGGGCTGCTTTCCTTGTGGAACTGATAGGTGCAAGAAAGTAATTAAGTATCCCTTTTTCCGTTTGGTATTGTTGTCAAGTTCTCAACTTCCCAGGTGTCAGATCTGAGCTTCTGGCCTTTAAATAAGAAGAATGTTACAAAGAACCAGGTACAAAGGAAGGTGACTCCACTTAGCACTCAGTAATGAAGCGCTCCTTGTCCTTTTGTAACTCTCCAAGTAAAACTCTGACTGCTTGGCTTCAGGAAGAGTGGCCAAATTGAGCTCATGTTTATTAATTAGTTCATTATATTTGTTAAGCAAGAAATAAGCTTGTTAAGGAAAAGATTTAGTCCTTTTATAACCCAGAATTAACCTTTCTTGAAGTCAATTTTTGTGGAGATCAGGCAAACAGTATTTCCATCAGACTACCAGAATTATAAAAGTGTTTTGTAAACCCAATCGTGAAGAAGGAAACTGGCAGATTGAGAATACGGAACACGTACAATATTCATATCTATTTCTGAACTTCTCATAGCATTTGCATTGAATCTGAGATGATTCAAGACCAAGCTCAGAGATCATTTGCATAGCTGCACAAAACCACAGCAGAATTAGAATACAGCCTCCAATACACACCGTGTTGTTTTCGTGCTTTGCTTGGGGCCGCTAGAGAAGTTCATACCACAACACACACAGATTCTCACACACTTGCTCCAGGGTACAAGTCTCCCAGGAGTTCTGTCCCCCGCACGCAGTTAGACATATCTGATCCATTTGCAAATGAAAGAACTTGAGATATTGGACTCCCTGTCTATGCTCTCTGTGGTATAATCCCTGGCATATCTAAATTACGTATTCTCTGAGAGCAGGACTGAGTTTGGAGCCAGACAGAACATAGCCAAGTGGAGTCAGAAAGCCCCAAGTTCAAATCCCTCACTACTTGTGAGGCAAGGTGGTTTGGGCATGTTACATAAGCTCCCAGTGAAACAGAGATAAAAATATCTACTGTGCAGGGCAGTCTCGAGGACTCAAAAGACGTATTTGTATGTGAAACACCCTAGAACTTGCAAGGCATTTAATGAACAGAAAGTGCCCTTAAGATGCAAATTCCTTTGTCTTCATGACTGGTTATGATCAGCAAATGAGAGGAATGGAGTTGTCTCTTATATCCTTGAATTTGGCTGTCCCAAGATTTACAGCATCTGTGGAAGCAGTAAATTACCAGTGTCAGCGTGGGCCAGGTTATAAGAGTGCCTGTTCCTCCTTCCTCCCTCTTTTCTCCCTTCAAACATTAGTTCTTTGCTCAATAACACTGTATTAAACACTTTTATGTGCCAAGTACTGGGAGGTATATAAATTAGTAAGAAAGGTATCGTATTATCATTATAATAACAGCACTTTTGTTTAGTGCTTACTATGTGCCGAAGGTTTATTTTTATTATGCCATTTATTATAATGATGAGATAGTAATGGGATAATAACTGAGGAAGTTACTATTTTTATTCCAGATTATATAGATAAGAAAAGTGATGCTCAAAGAAACCAAGTAATTGGTCAAAATTTTTATAAAAGCAAAAACGGCAGGCTCCAAGCTTTTCAACCGCATGTTATTTTGGTCTCCCAAGAAGTTACCATACCATGGCCAATTCTTTAATAATCAGAGAAATGTAAATCAAAACAACAATGAATCTCATTTTATACATATTAGAAGAAAAATTAGAAAGCTGGGTAATCCAAGCATTGGCAGGTTGTGGTCTTATGAACTGTGATGGAAGCATGGACTGGCGCAGCCACTCTGGACAGCAGTCTGCTGTTCCTTACTCACATCCACAATGCACACGCACTGTGACCCAGTAAGCCTGCTCCTGGAACTCTGTCCCAGGAAATCCTCACACATGGCCACAAAGCAGAGTTTCTCAACCTCAACGCTATTGACATTTGGGACCAAATAATTCTTTGTTGTGGGAAGGCTGCCCTGTGCGTTGTGGGACAGTCAGCAGCATCCCTGGACTCTACCTGCTAGCTGCCAGGAGCATCCCTCCCCAAATGCGGCAACCAGACACGTCTCCAGACATTGCCAACTGTCCCTGGGGGTGCAAAGTTATCCCTAACTGAGAGCCATAAGGGGATATGCTTGAGGATGTTCATGCAGCATCATTTGTGAAAGGGGGAGTTGGAGCCACCCTGGTGTCTGCCATTAGAAAAATAAACAGGTAAAACGTGAGGGATGCCCAGCATGGCGTAGAAAGCAGCTGTCACATGCGATAGATTAGATGCACACCATGGCAACACAAGTGGAGCTTTAAAATATAGTCCTGAAGAAAAGGAAAGAAACAGAATCAGACACAGAACACAGTTTCATTTGTGCAAATTAGCAGTACATGTTCACAGAACAATAGACATTTTGAAAGAATATATATGAACACAAAATATAAAACTAAACACACTGAAATGGTTTCCTAGACACGTGGGGACAAGAGCATGGGGAGGTAGAGAAATAAAAGGGATACAGCGGGAGAGTGGTCTCACCTTGACCAATAATATTGGATGCGAGGAGTACGATAAACTGTGTATGCTCTTGAAGACAAAATAAAGCCAGCTGCAAGGCACAGATAATAATGTTACAGGCATTGAGGTAGGAACCACTTCAGGGTGGGAGTGGTCAGGGAAGAGGTGGCAGCTGATCCATGAAGAATGAGTAGACTTTTAATAGATTCGAACAGGTGTCTGCGTGTCTGTGTGTGTAGAGTGAGTGGGTGAGGGGTGCGGGAGATATTGCAGAAGGTTTAATGTGGTTACCAACTATTGGTTACGTTACATGTCAATCTCATTTCATTTGGAGGAAAGTTTCAATTTCCTCACTGTGTATTTTTAAATTCAGAGAGGTTGAATACCTCGTCCAGAGACATGCAGCTTAGTCTCTGATTCCAGAGGCCATTCTGTTTGCATTACACGGGAGTATTTCTCAGGTCGCAGATCTCTGGACTGGGCTTCTCCACTCAATTTTTCTGTGGAATCCAAAATGCCTCAGGGCAGCAGGGGCTTCACAGCCTTACTCAGTCACCAAGCTCTAGCAAGTGTGTTTCATTATCTTTAGAATCTATCATTTCCTCTCCTTTCCCACCACAACTACCCTGGTCTAAGCCACCACAATTTCTGCGCAGACAGCAGCTTCTCACAGATACCCCTTGCTCACCCACCTAGATCTCTCTAGAACACTCATTTGATTATGTTAATCTCCACATAAAACCACAGTGACTCCCCACTACCCTCAGAGTGGAGTCTAAATTTCTGAATATGACCTTCAAGAACTTTCGTATTCTGGTCTGAGGCCATGGTTCTTGCCAAAAAATAATGGGATTTGGTTTGCTGAACTTTCATGCTACACCCAGCACTAAACATCCTATTATTCTTTGTCTAAGTGACTTCACAAGTTATTTGAAAATTGCTAGTTGACCACATAAAGAATCATCCAGGTTTTATGTCATAACTAGGGAGGGACAAAGCCAGATTATGCAAGATAAATAAAACAATGGGATTAAAGTATTAAATCAGGGTATCACTCACAGATAAATAGAAGCATCTGTGGCTTATGAGGCCCCAAATAGAAAGCATGAATTAGTCAGTCAGTGAACACTTATGATGTACCTGCTCTGTCCTAGATGCTGGATGGCACAGCGGGGACCTAGAGGCATAGCTCAGCCCTGCCTCCAAGGGGCTCACTGCCCAGTGGGGGACAGGTAGCTATGAGCAGTGGGTTTACTGCTGCAATAAAGAGAAAGAAGGACACCATGAGGGAAGATGAAAGAGCACAAGTCAAGGAAGGCTTCTTGAAGGAGTGAAAGTCCAGGCTAAATCTGAAAGTTGAACATAAGTAGGGATAAGTAGGGGGTGTGGAGTTGCAGGGCACTGTGGGTTGGGAGGGTCAGGGAAGTACATTGCAGACAGAGGCAGAGGCCAGCACAAAGGTCTGTGATGAGGGAGCAGGGCCTTCAAGAAAATGAAGCAGTTCAGAGTGGCTTAAAATACTTATAGGGCTTTTAAAACCTTTAAAGTGTTGTTATGCACTAAAACCATGAATCAACTACCTCTGGGAAATCTTAGTGCCATGGGAAAAGCGCTAGACAAAGTAGAAGGACCTTTGTTTATAGTCCCAGCTCTGCCAGAAAACAGCCATCTGATATTGAGAAACTCATCTAACCTCTCTGAGCCCTTCTTTCCTCCTCTGAAAATGCAAAAAAAAAAAAAAAAAAAGTTCTTCTGCCTTCTTCATGAGGTTTCAGGGATAATAGAATGAGCTTATATACATGAGGGCACTTGAAAAAAAACTAAGTAGTCAGACTTATTTTGATACTTTCGATTATTGATGAGAAGATGTTCATTTCCTATTGATTTGGGGCTCAGCCATGTGACTGGCTTGGGCCAATGAAATATTCAGCCTGGACCCTGGGACCAACATATATGGAGCAGACCTGAGGACAACCTACTGCCAGGAGCTAGACTCACCTGAGCCCAGCCTAAATTAGCCATGGGCCACAGCACACCTGCAGACTCATCAACATGAGAATAAATGAGTATCGTATGTCAGCTGGATATGGGGGTAGTTTGTTATGCAGCGTTGTTGTGTCAGTTGCTGACTATTAGATTTCTATGCTGCATAAAAAGGTATCACAAACTCAGTGGTCAAAACAATAAACATTTGTTGTCTCACAGTTTCCATGGGCCAGAAACCCAGACATGGCTTAGATGGGGGTCTCTGCTTAGGATCTGATCAAGGTGTCAGAGAGGCCAGCTTCTCATCAGAGGCTTGACTGGGGAAGAGTCCACTTTCCAAGCTTCCTCAGTCTGTTCACAGAATCCATTTTCTTGTGGCTATAAGATTCTTGGCAGCTTGTTTATTCAAACCCAGCAACAGCAAAAGACCCTGGAGGAAGTCTGCTAACAAGATGTAATCTTAGGTAATATAGGTAATCATGCAAGTGATATCTTATTACCTTTGCGTATTCTATTGATTAGAAGCAAGTCACAGGTTCCACCCACACTGAAGAAGAGGGGATTATACAGGAACATGAACACCAAAAAGCAGGGATCATGGCAACCACCTTAAAGTTTGTCCACAATAGACCAACGTAAGGCACTATCATTCTTCTTCCTCCCAGGCCACTGATTTTACCACAATTTAGTGAACAATGTAAATACCAGATACCCTCTATCTGCTATTCTTCAAGTCTCATTTCGTACTCACTCACCCATTGCTTGGGCCCACAGGGAAGGAAAGTAGGGATTGGAGAAGACGTGTGCATCTGGAGTGTCCAGCAGAGTTTTAGAGACTTTCAGAAACGGAAAGAACTTCATAGATAATTCAATCCACATCTCTGGGTTTACAGATGAGGAGATAAGACCGAGGACTAGAAGTTCCACGGCCCAGAGCACACGAAGTTAGCTAGCTAGCGGCAGATGTCCAGGCGCCCAGGCTGAATATGCTCCTTCGCCTGTCTCTGCTCCTCCCTGGGTACCCCGGCACAGCCTCCCAACTTAGCCTGAGCACAGAAACTGCAAGCGGCTCTTGTTAAAAACACACATTTCTGGACCCTATCTCAGAGTTGCTAAATCAGAATTTCCAAGGAGGAGGAAGCCAAGAATTTGTATTTCAACCAAGCTTCTCCAGGTGATTTCGATTAAGCAAGTTTGAAACCCCATTCTTGCTATTATTTGACACCTTATTTACGGAGCATCTCCTCTGTACCAAGTTCTGGGCAAGACGCTGAGGATACAGCAGTGACGGAGACAAACATAGTCACAACAATCATGAAGGGTGCCACCTAGCAGGGAAAAGAGACATTGACCAAGAAATTGTAAGTGTGAAGAGCACTGGATGAAGTACAAATTGTGCATGGGTTTGGGGGGCAGGAAAAGCAGCCTAACACGATGTGGGGGACCTGAGGAAATTGCATCGAGCTAGCACCTGAAGGATCAGAAAGAGCTATATAGGCAGGAAGAGGACCAGAGCAGGGGACAGGGAGAGCAGGGTAACAGCATTCCAGAGGGTCACAGCAGGTTCAGGGGCCTACAGCAAGAACAGAGAGTAAGTTCAGTGAGTTCAAACAAGACACAATCCAGACAGACTAAGTGTGTGCTTCCGGAAAGAATGCCGTGCTAGCGATGTCTAGAGTGCCACCTGGTACGGAAGTCCGCACCCCAGTATACGAGCAACCCCTGACAAGCACCGGCTGTGGTTTATAAACCTCACCAATGCACTGATTTACAGCCAGTATCAACACCGTGACAGATGCTGTTTTTATTTCGGATGTTCCTGGTGCTCTATTTGACATGGCCTTGGGGAGCTTAGCAGAGAAAAGCGTGGCTAAGACACTTTGACTGAGAGGACACTGTCAAACAAAAAAAGGGAGAAAGAAAAAACAGCCACAAGAGCCGCCGTCGCTTAACCAAATGAATGGCAGTGGGAAAAGGCACTTTCTGTGTGGTCAGGAGAGGGCAACAAAGACTTAAGGGATTTCCTCATGTGCCGCTCTGAGTTGACATCTCCGAACTTGGATCCACTCCCGAAGAAGGTTTCCTGCAGTGGAGATTCGAGCAGTCTCAAGAACGTGACAGAAGCAGCAATTGCTTTTTCTGGTCAAACTGGGTGAAGAAATTCTATAGGTGTCAGTAGTCAGACTTCATATTTCTCAAGAAAAGCTTTTTCCTCCTCCAAACTCTGTGGGGCTTTGTCCATAGAAACATACACGCTGTACAAAGAGGTTTGATGAACAAATTCAAATTATCTCAGGGGTGACCTGAGATAGGAAATGAAGAGGGGCAGATGAAGCAAAGGGGAAGTTTTGCTTTTTATTTTACATACTTTTTTATTGTTTGAATTTTATGAAAATATTATATTCCACAATTAAAATTTTTAAATTTGAAAAAAATGCAGAAAGATCGACTAAAACCCAGACTAATCAATTTGCTCAATGTTTCTATTGTTTGATATTTCCTTTGCTCTTAAAAATATGCGTGATTGATTAAGTTAAATCTGCATGGCCCCTGTCAGGCTAAGCCTGGCTACATATTTACATGGAAGGCTGATCCCAAATGTCTTGGAGACCAATGTAATTTTGAAAGCTGGATAGGAGCAAGGGGGTGGTAGTGGGAGGTGCATGAGACCTGTTGAACAATTTTCCACGACTTTCTTTGCCATCTCTCTCCCCAAAGCCCCCTGTCAGAGAGGCTCCCATCTCTCTGCTCTGCTTTCACAACTCCAGCCTGCACTGACTCACTACCTCATTTCTTTGTCCCGACTCCCTTTCTTCCAGCCCCTTTGGTTGTATCCTTTTCCCACAGGTAGTTGAAGTCGACCCCCTACCCCTCTGTCTCTATTCTGCACCTCCCACCCACTACCACGTCCACACCACGAAGGCCCAGGGGCCGGGCACAGCAGGCAAGCAAGCCTCTTCCGAGTACAGGATCTCCAGAGAAAGGCTTCCATGAATCTGACACTTCAGCGTTTCTGTCCCTGTCACACATGATCCTGAGCTTTCTGGGAGACCCCAGGGTAAACCAAACGTGGCTCCTGCACTCAAGAGGCTTCCAATCAGAAGGGAGAGATGTGGCAGGAACACAATCATTTTAAGGCCAACACTGTATGTGAGAAATGCCACAAGAGAGAAACACATGAAGAACAATAAGAAATGAGATGACCTTTTGTTTGTGTAGTCTTGTGCATTTGAATGGATGACCGGAGCTATGCTGAAGACACATCTAGGGCCCCTTAGAAACCCAGGGAGCAAAAGGGTATGAAGGTCATCATGATTTTCCTCCTGCAGCTGGTAGATTTTACCCCATGTTCTAACCTCTCAAGAGGAAGTGCTGGCAGGGAGAAACCCTGTTTGCAGAGTGGCTGCAAGCTGTGAAATGTTTTTCCACAGGTGTCAATGCTGACTGCAATGGCTGAGGTGTGGTAGGGTTAAGGAGGGTTCTGTGGGCCATTTGCGAGGGGTTTGGTATGGCTCTGCAGTGCACAGCAATGGAAGGGAGGGAGTGAGGTCAACAAGCACCTTGTAAGTCTGATGAAAACTGTGGACCTTCTGCCCAGAAAAATGAATACACAGGCCAAGAAAATTTTGCTTATAATTTCAGGGGTATTGAGCCCCTGTGTCCCATCCATTGACTTCCCAGGAGTCCATGGGCTCCCAGACAAAACACAGGCTTTGGAGTCAGAAATATATCTGAATCCTGACTCTGCCACCTTCCAGGTAGAGCCCTGACCTCTGATTCTTGGAAGTCTCTTACAAATTCAGGGTAGCGTTAACCCCAACATTGCTGTAGGGACCAAATTAAAGTAGAACTAATATGTAAAGCACTGACACATATCAATAATTGTGAGTAATCAATAATTGTGAGTTCCTAAGTAAAGACTGTTTCTTTGAGAAATGTACTCTTAAACTTCCAGCAACTGACTTAAAATCTCATTTATAAATTGTAAAAATAAAAAAGAAATTCAATTCCACTAGGAATAAGAAGTTTCTTGTCTTAAATGTACATACCACTTGAATCATAGGCAAAGTATAGAATAAATCCAGTATAGAGTGATGCATTTTATGTAAAGAATAAATTAATGAAGACCTTGCATAAATCGAAACTTGCATAATTCATGACTAACTTTCCCATTGGAATAAATACAAAGTATGAATATGCTGGCACATAAATCTATAACCACTGTAGCATATTTTGCTTTAATGCAGTCTCTTATTTCCACATTATCTATAACATTTCATAAAGTGCTTTCTCTGAAATTAATAGCACCATGTATCACAGCTACTATTTGTCTCAATAGTGTTTTATCACATCTACCCTCCTTTTCAGTTACTGGTTTTCAGGTGTATTTTCAGCCTTCTCCCAACATTGCTGCCTCTTTTTATTTCCATCTACTGCTTCACACTTCGTGTTTGTCCAAATGTATATCACCAGCACCAGAACCACCAGTTAGTGAACACACGTAGAACATTGTTTCCTGATTATAAAAAAGACCCAATTATAGTAGCAGTGAATATTCAGATACAGACACAACAGTAACAAACATCATTTCTGGGAGTTCCAATTCTGACAAAGCATGGTGGGATTGTCTGTTTTCAGGGCTGAAGTGGGGCTCCCATGAAGCAAAATGTGAACATAGCTACCATTTCACTCAAGCTGCCATTTTAGTTTTGAAATTACATAATTCTTGATATTTTTATTAGAAATATCTGCCTTATTTTATTTGTACATAAAATAAAATTCTATTACTATTTCATAGACATGCTTTCATACCTTTGTAAAATGTGGCTACACAGAATCTGAAATAAGAACAAAGAAAATGTAATCTTACAGACTGGTTCACAGCTTTAATTAGTGAATCTGACCAGCAGCAGACTGTATCTATTATGCCTGCCGGCTAATCTGGGCATTGTCTGCATTGGTATTAAAGAGTAGAAACCAAACAGATGGCTACAATTTCATGGCAGAAGAAATAATCTCTGACCTTATCTCACAGAGGCTCTAGAGAACATTAGTGCTTAAATCCTAAGAATCTAGAACTCATGCAGCTGTACAAAGACAGCTGAAATACTGCCATCAGGGCAGACTAACTACTAGAACAGGGCTCACCTGAGAAAAGGGATGACCAGGAAGAGATTGGTTGGTAGAAGAAGAAAGGAATATGATTGAAAATGCAAAACTACAGCTTCCCAATAGTGTCTCTGAAACATCTGTCTGGGCAAGGCAAACTAAAAGACTTAAAATGGGTATTAAAGGATTGTATCAACGTCAACTTCTTAGTTACAATGTTGTTCTACAGACATGCAAGACGTTGCCTTACCATTTAGAAAACCAAGGATATCAGAGATCTCTCTGTAGAAATTCTTACAACAGCATGTGAATCAAAAATTGTCTGAAAAAAAGAGTAAAAAGAAATAGGGATCGAGGTGGAGAAACTAATTAGTTATTTAGTCAAGGATTTAGCTACAAGATGTTCATTGCAATGCCATTTATATCAGCAAACTGTTGCACAAACTACCTAAATGTTTAATGACAAGGAATTCATTCATGATAAAAATTGTGGTATGCATGTACAAAAAATATCATGCAGCCATTAAAATGATGTTATAGAAAAGAATATACAATGTGGGGCCGAGCGCGGTGGCTCATGCCTGTAATCCTAGCACTCTGGGAGGCCTAGGCGGGAGGATTGTTTGAGCTCAGGAGTTCGAAACCAGCCTGAGCAAGAGCGAGACCCCATCTCTACTAAAAATAGAAAGAAATTAGCTGAACAACTAAAAACATATAGAAAAAATTAGCCAGGCATGGTGGCACATGCCTATAGTCCCAGCTACTCGGGAGGCTGAGGCAGAAGGATTGCTTGAGCCCAGGAGTTTGAGGTTGCTATGAGCTAG